>CATIWM010579578.1:0-35294 GCA_949671775.1 Mallotus repandus
AAGATCAATATGAAATTTTATACTAATATTTATGTCAATATGAAATAATAATTATTTAAACTTCAAAATAAATATGAAAATTTCACAATTTAAAAATAATATTTTTAAAAAATAATACATATATTTTAGAAATAAAATAAACATTAATTATATTTTAAAAAATGATTAAATTTTGAATCAAATAAAAATAAAATTTTAAATTCTATATTTGGTGACGGAATTGGATTTCCGTCGCTAAAAATGTAAATCCGTAGCAAAAATAGTGACGAAAATCCGTTACTAATTTAGCGACAAAAATGAAAATCCGTCGCTAATTTAGCTACGGAAATGTAATCCGTCCCTAATTTAGCAACGGATTTCATTTCCGTCGCTATTTTAGCGACATATTTGTATTTTCGTCGCTAAATTAGTGACAAAAAGTAATTCCGTTTCTAAATTAGCGACAAATTTAAATTTTCATCGCTAAATTAAATCAATTTACTTTCTTAAATAAATTATGTCGCTAAGGTTATTATTCCGTCGCTAACCCATCGCTATTTTGTGATGAAAAAATCCGTCGCTAAATCGACAGATTCTTGTAGCGTTTTTTTTCAGATTTTTTAGATTTTATTTTTTTGTCCAATCAACAGCTAGAAATCTACTGAAGCTAAGGCTATACAATGAATCCAACTTGATGAGATTTTAATATATAACTCATTTTAAGTTGTGAAATTGAAGCACATAGTAGTAAATGGTGTTTAAGAATCTTATGTAGAAATTCATACCCTTTGCAGGGTCTTTATAGTATCTTCATCTGTAACTTGATCTTGTGTAACAGCAACCTTGAAATCAGCTAAATTTGCTAGCTCTTCGACTACCTTAACGATGGCTTTGATTCTTGTAGCAATTTCTATCAGCAAAGAAGCAAAAATTACTGATGGAATCACTTGTATAAGAGGGATATCTAACAGGTCTATTTCAGTTGCAGCCGAGTTTATGTCAGTGTTCTTGGTTGATGGATTCAACAAACTGGAAAGATATCTTTAGGTGTCTTGTAGCTCTTCTACTGCACTGCTCATGTCTTCAACCAATAAATTTATGTTGGATGATCTTTTCATTGTTCTAATAGTTCCTAATGGCTCTCTTATAATATTTGAGGATATGGAGCTCACTTTTAAGCAGACATTGCTTAGTTGCTTCTTTATACACTCGAGAGCCTGTGTTTAGACAAAAGTAACTCAATCCTATTACCCTTAGCATGATGCATGTTTCAAGCTTCTTGCTTCAAAGGCATTCTTTGGTTGATTTTCATTTAAGAAAGATCTTTAATTGCTTATGGGAAGATGTAATACCTAATTTTTTGAATCAATGCAGCTAGTAAGTGCCTCAATACAGTAAGCACAGTTGCGCATGGATGCACCGATCTTTGGGTACAATTTCCATGGATGTTTGAACCCAAAACTTCCATGAGCAGGCTTCCATCTGGCAAAATTGGCCTGTCCATCAGAATTTCAGTCAAACTTTTATGTTAGTACTTGCTTCTTAAAAGATTGAAAAAAAAGGGTTCATTTCAAGTTGGTCCTAAATGTTAGAGATATTAAAACCTAACAGTTCAAACCCATTTAATTATACATGTTGTGTTGGATTGTATCAACCCGACATGACCCATTAAAAATACATATAATTTATTGTGATTTTATATAACAAATTAGTCATTTACTATAATTTTTTTATAAAAATAATATTTTTATAATTGTATTATGCAAATTGCTAAATTTTAAACGTTATTTTGATTTTTTGTGAAAGTAGTATTTTTATATATTATAAATATTGTACATGTTAAATGGGTCGTGTTGAATTTTATGATCCGCACAACCAATTTAAATAAATGGGTTAAACGTGTCATGTCGTGTAATCCGTTTAATATTTGTGTCATGTTAGGGTTGAAATTTTTGACACGATTAATAAATTGATCATATTCGTGTTGACCCTAATCGTGTCACTAAAGTAGGTCAACCCGACACGAACACAATCTACCAACTTATTTTGACACCCAATAGTATTGGTCGTGTAACATATGCAAAGTTTGAACCAATTATGATGGTTTAGAACAATAAATTTTTAGTTAGTATCGCTAATCTGTATTAAGTAAAATTACCTGCAGTATTTTCAAAGACTACCATAACTTTCATGATAGCCCATATAGCATAGCCACCAACACCATCATAGAAAGGTCTCATGACTTAAAAGAGTGAGACAATAGACACGATGTTGAACCTTGAGGGGTAAAATAATTATTTTGATGGTCACAAGTAATTAAGTAAAATTATGTTTAATCTGTGTGTTTAAGTGTTTATATTCAGGTTTATTAAAGTTGAAATAATTAAATGTGGCACAAGCACCGACAAATGTATCATGACTATGACAAAAGGAAAAATCGAAGATCAAATTTTTGTGACAAAAGCTGAAGTCGAATTTGGTGAAAAATGATGGAAATCTTCATTATAAGCGGTCACAAGCGAATTCCAATCATTAGAAAATTTTGTTTTTTGTAATTTTCCTAGCAAAATTACAAAAATCAAATTTCTAATTTTTGTAAAGTTCCCGAAGCTAGTCACCACCAGTGTCATGACCATGAAAGCGCGAAAATTTAAAATTCTGTCTTGGAGCCCCCGATTGTCATGATCATGATGAATTCTTCATGATCATAATAATGTCGCATACCTGTTTTTTCTTGGGTGGTTCAAACGGCTCTATATGCATTAAATGCACCTCCAACAACTTTTTTTCTCTATGAGGGTTTAAATATTACTTAAAACAAAGCTAGAAGGAGAGAAAGAAGTTGACCAAACAAATTTAGAGCAATCATTGAGCATTTAATCTTCAATTAATTCTTCAACCACCCAAATCTTCATCTTTAATTCTTGTAATTTTTATTTATCTCAAGAGTGTTCTTAATTGTGGGTTGGTGAGTGTTTAAAATCATCATTCAATAGCTCATTAGTAGGATTGAGTGAGTTGGGTTAAGGTTTTAATAACTTGAAAGCTAAGAGGATTGTTCTTAGCATTTGGGTTTAAGTGTTAGCCTTGAGAAAACACTTGTAAACTAAGACGATTATTCATAACACTTGGGTTTGAGTGTGAGCCTTGTGAAAACACGTAGGTTTTAGTGTGAGCCTTGGAAAAAAACTTAGGAATCGTGGTTTAAGCTTGTAAGGGATTAATCTACACCTTGAAGTAGATTTTTAATGGATTCAAATTCTCAACAAGTGGTTGAGGAGAGAACATAGGCTTTGAGGGCCGAACCTCTATAAATTCTTTGTGTTTTCTAGTTCCTCATTAAATTGTGCTTTAAATATGTTTTTAGTTTGCTCTTTGTTAGAAATTGAAAATTGCCCACCTAGCTCAAAAAGCCAATTCACCCCCCTCCCCCCTCTCGGCACTTGTGGAATTACACACAGCCATCCCTACCTTTAGACAATGAACTACTTTTATAAATCATTATATAATTTATTGATTTATTGTAATTGTTAAGGTTACTCTCACGAATGTTATGATTTGTTATTTTTACTTGTTCCTGTTGTTGTTGCTTTTTGTTTTGTTGATGTTTTCATTACTATAATGGCGGTGTTGATGGCGGAATTAAAAGAAGGGCATAGACATTAGTTTTATATTTAAAAATAAATTATGTTTTATATATGTGGGGAGATTTTAAAGTAACTTTATTTTTTTGGGACTTTAATTTTATTTTATTTTGATTGTCATTAGATGAACATGATTCTTATGATCTAATGGTAGTTATTGATCAAGTACATTTTACTTTTTAAAAAATCAAGTAATGGTAGAAAGCACCATATATGTGGGACATAAGGATTATTTTATTACTAAAACATTTCTTTCACTTTCTTTATTGAGGAGGTGCATCATGCGCATATAATTTTGTTAAAATTTAGGCTAAGTTGGATTGCTTTGGCCTTTAAATAGAAGTATAAGGGCTATTTGTTAAAAAAAAAGTTAAAATTCAATTTATTCGGTCATGTGATACAAGTTGAAGGGCCCATTTGACCATATGCCCCTAATTCTAATCCATTCATGTTTAAACAAAAAAAGAAAACGACATGTCGTTAAAGGAAAAGTTTTCTTCAAAAATGCAATTTAGCCATTCAACTTGACGGTCATGTACAATTTGTTCCAATTTGCTTTGTATTTTATATATGTATGGCAAATTATGTTCAAATTTAAACTCTAAAAAAAATTATTAATTAATTTGTACAGCACAACATTCATAAAAACTTATGTGCAGTGACATACTTACTGTTACTTGAACTTTATTTTGTTATGTTTAAGTATTAAATTAAGTCTAGTTTTATTAATGTAACTAGTTAATGCATGAGTAACTAAAGCATTTAAGAGTAAATTTATTAATAAGTTATATTAATGTAACCAAGTTGTTACGTACTTGGTATGACTATAAATATGCATGTAATTCTCAAATGACATATGCAAGAAAAATAAAATACAAGTCATCTTTTCTAAACACTTGTATCCTTCTCTATTTTTCACCAAATAACATTTTCTTCCTCTTTGTCTAAAGCCATTCCAACAGAGGTATCAGAGAGGTACTCTTTCGGGCCTGTGAGTTAAGTATTTCAGACTTAAACACTTTAAAGAAGAGAGACAACAAGTAAGAGCAATCAACTATATGAAGAAAAAGAAAGATTTTAGTTTTGAAATCTCAATATTTCTGCTGCAACATCTTGATGTTTTCTGCAGAATTTCATTGTTTTTGAATGTTAAAATGTTTTAACTTCATATCTATATCAGTTTCAGATCATTTAAAAGCAAGTTTGTGAACATGTTTAAGATTTTTCAGCATGCACTCAACAAGTTTTATAATCTTTTTCAAAAAACAAAATTTCAATTTTTCAATTTAAAATCAAGAATGTTTTCAAGGGACATTCAAGTCTTTAAACTTAACAATTTTCAAAAGACCAATAAGTGTTTAAACTAAAAAAAATGAAGAGACCAGCACGTCTTAAAAGTGCAACAACCAAGAAAAAAGACCGGCATGTCTCAAAACTGCAAAAACAAAGACAAAAAAAAAAAAAAAGACCAGTATGTCTCAAAACTACAAGAACAAAAAAGACCTACACGTCTCAAAACTGCAAGATTAACAAAATAAGACCTGCATGTCTCAAAACTGTAAGAAGAAGAAAGGGACCTGTATGTCTATAAATTGCAAATGACATAAAAATTCAAGGAGAAGATTTTCCATCAAGGAGGAGAATGCTTCAAAAAAATTGATGAACCCATGATGAAGATTTAAATCAAGAACAAGAAGAAGAAGTAATGTTGATTCATTGCAGTTCATTCTCATCAAGCAGTAACAAAACAAAGGTTCAAGATGTCGAGACAAGAACTTGGAGTTTCCAGCAACTTACTATTACTTGAACTTTATTTTGTTATGTTTCAACTATTAAATTAAGTCTAGTTTTATTAATATAACTAGTTAATGCATGAGTAACTAAAGCATTTAAGAGTAAGTTTATTAATAAGTTCTATTAATGTAACCAAGTTGTTACGTACGTGGTATGAGTATAAATATGCATGTAATTCTCAAATGACATATACAAGAAAAATAAAATATAAGTCATCTTTTCTAAACACTTGTATTCTTCTCTATTTTTCACCAAATAACATTTTCTTCCTCTTTGTCTAAAGCCATTCCAACAAAAATTTCCAATATTTGTTAGTTTAAGTGTCATGACATTTGGATTACTTTAAATAAAGTTTTTGTATAAGATTCATTAGACTTCGACTTCAAAATAGACTAAAAGTTATAACTATCAAATACCATACCATTAGCATCATATTAAAAAAAAATTGCACGTATTTATTGTATATATAATAATAAAAACAATGAAATTTTTTTAATAAAATTAGTTGTTATCCATGATTTGGTATAATTTGCTATTAATTTGGATAAAAAGTTAAAAATGACTTAATCATGAAAATTAAAGTTTTATTATGATCTGATGGATTGGTGCATACATTTATGCAATCTTCTTTCAGATTTTTGAGATTTTGTTTTTTTAGTCCAATCAAGAGAAATCTATTGAGGCTAAGGCTATACAATGAATCCAACTTGATGGGATTTTAATAGATAACTCCTTCAAGTTGTGAAGTTGAAGCACATAGCAGTAAATAGTGTACAAGAAAATTGTGCAAACTCATACCCTTTGCAGGGTCTTCATAGTATCTTCATCTGTAACTTGATCTTGTGCAACAGCAGCCTTGAAATCAGCTAAACTTGCTAGCACTTCAACTGCCTTAACAATGGCTTTGATTCTTGTAACAATTTCTATCAGCAAAGAAGCAAAAGTTACTGCTGGAATCACTTGTATAAGAGGGATATTTGACGTGTCTGTTTCAGTTGCAGCGGAGTTTGTGTCAGCGTTCTTGGTTGATGGATTCAACAAACTGGAAAGAGATCTTAAGGTATCTTGTAGCTCTTCTACTGCACTGCTCATGTCTTCAACCAAGAAATTTATACTGGATGATCTTTTCATTGTTCTGATAGTTCCTGACAGCTCTCTTATAATATTTGCGGATATGGAGCTCACTTTTAAGCAGACATTGCTTAGTTGCTTCTTTATACACTCAGAAGCCTGTGTTTAGACAAAAGTAACTCTATCCTGTTACTCTTAGCATGATTCATGTTTCAAGCTTCTTGCTTCAAAGGCATTTTTCGGTTGATTTTCAGTTAAGAAAGAACTTTAATTGCATATGGGAAGATGTAATACCTGATTTTCAGAATCAATGCAGCTAGTAAGTGCCTCAATGCAGTAAGCACAGTTGCGCATGGATGCACCGATCTTTGGGTACTGTGTCCATGGATGTTTGAACCCAAAACTTCCATGAGCAGGCTCCCATCTAGCAAAATTGGCCTGTCCATCAGAATTTTAGTCAAAAGTTTATGTCAGTACTTGCTTCTTGAAAGACTGAAAAAAAAAAGGGGTTCATTTCAAGTTGGTCCTAAATGTTGGAGATATTTAAACCCAACAGTTCAAACTCTAAACTTCTTGAGAAGCATACGCACCAAGGATTCTTCACTGGCCTTTGTGCCCAGAACACATTTGTAACCAAGCAAATTTTTGTCAGATATTATGTCACTGTCTTCGTGATTGAAATACTCAACTACACAGCCTGAAACATGACAAATTTTGTTGGTAAATACAGCAAATATTTCTATGATAAGATATCTATACGCTATAACGAAAATACACTTACCATCTAAGGAATTGGCAAGTTTGTCCATGTTGGTGGTGACTAAAGCGTACAGGTCTTGACCGGCCCAAATGGGGCAAATAAGCATGCTCACACAAATGCACAAGAAAGTACCAATGATAATGGTGGATATTCTTTCGTGAGCCAATTCAAACAATTTATCAACTCTATAACCAGAGACAGAAACCAGGCTGAAAGTGAGGATGAATATCATGGCACCATAATCGAATCTCTGTTTCACTGATGGAATAAATCTAGAGAAGGTTGCTGCAGAAGCTGAACAAAGGTAAAAACACCAACTTAGTTCTATTTCAAGTTGGAAAAGCAAACCAATGAATATATACACACACCAACCTAGAAAGAAAACTGAGAATCCAACTATGAAAGGCTCAAATTTCTCGCCTGATTGAGTAGCCACCCAATGGACAGCTAAGGCAAGCATTCCAGCAAGAGAAGTACCACATACTCTATTCAAACTCTTACATATCGTTGCACCTGCAATATATACAATATATTACCAAATATAAGAAATTATTAGATAGTATTGGCCGATGTAACATATGCGAAGATTCGACGCATGGACCAATGATGATGGTTTAGAACAGTAAATTTTTAGTTATTATAGCCAATGTGTATTAAGTAAAATTTTGAAAATGCTTACCTGCAGTATTTTCAAAGACTACAACAACAGTCATGATAGCCCACATTGCATTGCCACCAACACCATTATATAAAGGTCTCATGAAGTAAAAGATCGAGACAACGGACAGTGCCATCCCTACCTTTAGACAATGAACTACTTTTCTTGGATCATTTACCCCCACATCTCGTGCTTTCTCAAAAAAACTCCAAACTTTCAGGAACAAGCACTTTAGACCAAGCCAAGCTCTAGCTGCAGGCCCTTCTTCTTGGACCATAATCTTTGAAGACCCATCTGCGACATTTATCCTCCATTCTACTCCATTTGATGCCTTCTTTTCCATAGCCATATCTCACAAGCTAGTCAGTTACAATTGTATAAGAACGGCGATATGTGTTGAGAGTTTGCAATGAGGACTTGGAAGAAGCAAGCAAGCAAACTAGCTAGTTACCAAGTCTCCTCATGCCATGCAAAGAGGAAGCTGCTGATGCTTGATGAATGATGACCAATGTTGGGTGCTTCCAATGAAGTTGATCTGTTATATAAAGGATGCCACGTTTGGTACTTGCTTGCTGAATTTGTTAATAGAAAAAAATAATAATAATAATTGCAGGAGACTAGTTTCATTTAATTAATATAACGTAGGATTGATGTAATGTGACCTAAAATTTAAAGGCTGAACGTCATCATCTTTGATGAGTTCAAGCTTAATTAAAGCTTTGTTTGGTACTAGTATAGAAAAGAAATTTTCATTTAATTAATATTTTGGATTTAAAAATTATAATATATGCAGTCACATTAAATTAATTTAAAAAAAAATTTATTATCTTTATAATTTTACCGAAATTGAATCAAACTAATTAAAATTTAATAAATTGTAAATACGGATAATATTAAAAAAAAATTTGAGTTGTACTGTTTATGTGATGTTGGAAGTGGGTGTTTGATCAGCTTCCTCATTAATCTGTCTCCAGATAAGAAAATTAGGGAAGGGCACCATACTATGATAAAAAACACATTTTAATAACACTGATATTTTTCTATCATAATCAGTACTTTGGTGGTCCTGTGTGGCCTTTCTCTTTAGTTTTTGTTTCTCAATGCATTACATGTATATATGTTACTGGGAAACCAATGTCTTCTATCACCTGATATTATGATCATGCATGCATGGCATGTGTAAGATTTATAAATAATTTTCCTCCTTTTTATTTAGATTTTAATATATTTTATATGGTTCATATATTCAAAAATTATTTTTTAAATATTTAAATACTTGCAGTAAAGATTAAAGATTTGTTGAATATTAGCTGTTAAGAACAATATGCACTGAAAATTTTGTTTCTTATCTATGGATGAGTTGGTATGAAACTCTTTCAGCTTAATCAGAGGTTTCGGGTTCAAACCCTAAGTACACAATTACTTTAAAACTTTTAAAGTTAAATCTAAATTAGTCGGATCCTACAAAATTTCAAATACTGGATGGTCTAGATAAAAAAAAAATTATCCCTTTAATAATTTTATTCGATTCAATTTAAATTAGTAAAAATGATAGTGCTACTAGATATCAAAAATAACCTAAAAAATAGATTTCACCAAATACAAAAGTTGCTTTTCTAATATTCAAAAAAAAAAAAAAAAGTTGTTACTATGTGTGACCTAATGGTTTGTGCTTTTTAGTATGAACTATGAAAAAGATAATGATCCATGTTAAGTTTGAAGCGTGGTGTGGGAGGTGCCAGGAGGGTGTGTCATGTTTCACTTAATAGTTTCTTAATACTGAATTTGGTATACTCAATTTTCATCATAAAATTACATATAAATATTTAGGGAAAACTATATGATTTATCCTCAATTTTTGACCAATTATCAATCTAATTATATTTTTAAAGTTACTTTACTCTTTCAACTTTTTGATTTGTATCAATTCTATCCAAACAGCAATGGGCATGAGGCAGAGCTGAGGTGACATTCCTACGTGACATAAGAGCGTTTGATATGGTAAAAAAAGGTCTTACATGACCATCTCACTTGATCAATTCTATCCTCAACTTTTAGAGTTGTATCAAATCTATCCAGACGACAAATAAATTTTGAGATTTTTTAAAATTATGTTTATAATTGTCTAATTATGCATATAAAGACTATGTAGTTATAATTGAAAAATTAAAATTAATTGACTCAATTTAGTTTTTAGTGTTGAATTATGATAATAAATTATTTTCTTTTAAAATAAAAATAAAATTAAAAAATAATTTGAATTTTAATATTGTAAATATTTTTTAAGGACTAAACATATAAATAAATAAAAATAAAGGAATTTTTAGTAATTTAAAAAAAAAAAAAAGAAGTCTCCCCCATTTGTATAGTACATCAATATTTAGGTCATATAACTTCTCTATTAAAAAAAGTTAAAATTCGCTTTAAACGTCAAAAATTATATCAAAAAACATATGTTATGCCTAGATAAATTAAGAGCTATTAGTAGATTTATTTCATTTTAAGGTAAAAAATAAATTACTTTTCAACTTATGGTTATTTTAACACAAATATTCAATTTGTGGTGATTCAGTAAAAAAAAATTGACTTTCAAATGGTGAAATACAAAATGATAAACTTTTTTTTCTCATTTCTTCCAAAAAAAAAAAGAAAAAAAAAAAGCAAAAAGTGTTGTCACATAGGCATCTTGCCATTTAAAATGGCTGGAAAGTCATTTTGTCATTGTAAATGGCGGGAGGCTCTCTATCTTTTTTTTTAATTACTAAAGATTCCTTTATTTTTTATTTATTTTTATATTTAATCATTAAAAAATATTTATAATATTAAAATTTAAATTAATTTTTAATTTAATTTAATTTTTAAAAGAAAATAATTTATTATCATAATTTAACACTAAAAACTAAATTAAGTCAATTAATTTTAATTTTTCAATTATAACTAAATAGTCTTTATATGCATAATTATACAATTATAAATATAATTTTTAAAAATCTGAAAATTTATTTGTCGTCTGGATAGATTTGACACAACTCGAAAAGTTGAGGATATAATTATCAAGTGAAATGGCCACGTAAGATGCTTTTTTGCCATGTCAGACGCTTTTATGGCACATAGGAATGTCACCTCAGCTCTGCCTCATGTCCATTGTAGTTTGGATAGAATTGACACAAATCGAAAAGTTGGAAGAGCAAATTGAAATAACTTTGAAAATAAGAATAAATTGATAATTGATTCAAAGTTGAGGATAAATCAAATAGTTTCCTTAATATTTAATGGCTAAATTTAGAGCAACTGTCCTCCATTGAAAGAAAAGAATGGAAGAAGATTTTCCTTCAAATCTGTACAAAGCTAACAGCAATATAGCTGATGTGAGACTTCTATTCACATTTGATATTCTAATAAAAGAGATTATGACCTAATTCTAAAGCCATTTCGTTGAGCATTGTTATTTGTGTTAAAGTAAGTGGAGAGGGCAATATGAGTGTAGAAAATTCAAGGATAAGTAGTACATATACATATACAATAGGAAACGAATCTGCAAGTTGTTCAATATTGCTTACAGAATAGCACTACTGCTTGCACTATGTTTTTTTTCCCCCTTTGTAATTAATTAGGTCTTGAGTAGGACTTGGAGGTTTGTTCTTTATAATATTAGAGCATTAAGGGCATAAGCAGCCTTGTAATTGGGCAGGAGTTGATTTTCAGTTGAATGGAACTATCACTTATCTCTCATGCTAAACCCTTTCCATAAGTGCACTGATTTGAAAGACACACTCGAATATCAAAACTTGCCTCTCATTTCCACTATAGTTATGGTTCATATAGTAGTAGTACTTAGTGTACTTCCTTTTTTTTTTATTACACTACAGAGAGGGGGAAGGGGGGGCTCCAATCTGAGTCCCCCTCTTAACAAGTTTAGCTACTAGGTCAAATCCTCACAAGCTAGTATATTACCTTCAAAACTTCCAACTCATTTATATGAATTATTCATATTACTTCTCCTCATAATTTTTTTTTTTTATTTTAAGAGTGTCTTGTTGCTAACTTGCAATGAGATCTAAGATTAATTTTTTTGGACATTCAAAGAGATTTAACTGAATGAAATTGGAATGTCAATAGTAGAAAAATTAATCTTCTAACTTGTGACATTGATTAATGGAGGATAACCCTTAAAATGATTTAAGAATCAGCAATTCTTATGTCTCCCTCTAAAACTGTAGGTACCTCAAATCATTTGAATAACTGAACTAAAAATAAGACAACTCTAATTCATCGCCCAAAACTAAATCTTGAAAACCCAATATTCTATGGAATATATATTACTATGGAATCATTTCGTGCGTTGTGATTGAATCATTACTTGGGGGGCAAAAAGTAGTTTGAATAAGTGGGTGGAGTTCCAGTGGCCAACTGTTGATTTTAGAACCTATTCTACCCCATCACATGCGATTAAAATATTTTTAAGCATGCTTGCTAGTTAATTCATTGCTTCTTTTAGAATACGACAGCAATTTTAAACCTGAAAACAAAAGCATGATGTTAAGATATAACAAAAATTCCTGGAACGTTGACCTCTACTGGTGGATGGTGTTCATTAGCACCATCTGATCAACAATGCCTCAGATAAGGTGATGTAATTAATGTACCACTAGTATTGTACTGCTATATGCGATAATCAGAAGCTTCATGCATCAGCACTATCTCATAAAGAGAAAAGATGGGGGAAGAGAAAATTTCTGTTATTATACTAGTGAATCAACACAATGACTGGAAGAAATCAGTGGTTAGCCTAAGACTGACTAGCTAGTTTATAAAATTCTTAACAATAAACAGGTCATGGCAGGAGCCACCTATAAGAGAAAACTAACAGGCCAAAACAAAATATATAGAGTTCCCTATATAGTGTTTGTTTCAGCAAATATCCAAAATGAGATGCATATCCACCAAACTCGTCAGGATCACTGACGAGGGCGCACATATCATGTCTTGCACTCGGCACGCATGCTTGATGCTCCAAATATCCAATGGATCACTTGCCAGTGTATTCATCACTATCTATCAACTGTATTCACATTTCATTTCCATTTCCAGGGGAGTCGAAATGGAACAGAGAACCTCTCTTTTTTCACTTCAATCCTGGTTGTTAAAACCAGCAAACACCAATCATAGCAGTTTCTCAAGATGCGAACGCTCAGGGTGTCAAAAAAAAAATCTTGTTAATGAAATCAATCATTGAAGTGTATCAGCCACACTGATAGGACATGGCAATGCATGTTGTTGATAATCGTTTAAAAGAGGAACACTTCCATTAATAGCATTGCTAGTTGGCTCATTTGCGGCATCCATACCGCTTGTGGATGTTAGCTGCAGAAGCTGGACAAGAGACCAAAATATTTCTATCCTTGTTGTGTGTGTCTTTGCCTGCAATATATTTCAACATAGACTCTCAGAATTCTGTTATTGTAAAACAACAAAGTTACAAAAGTATTTAACGTTGCTGTATATACCTCAACAATGAAGTGTGCCCATATCTTATCCTCTCGGGTTTCCATCACTCCTTTCAATATATTCAATCCAAAGCCCCTAATTATGTCTGCTATCTCAAGAAAGAACCCCCTGTCCTCGCAAAGCATCTGCAGTAGAAAAGATACAAATTTAGTGAGTACAGATGCTGAAAGGTTTATAAGATTTAGGGGAGACACGCTCTTCCTCCATCTTGCATACCTCTATAAGCATTAGACCAGGCGGAGTGAGATCTTCAACTATGATAGGGCAAATTGTTGATTGGTCTCCAACTTCCAGAGCCCATGTAGCACCACCACCACAACTTGTGCTATTGTCTTTTGAAACCATTTTTTGCTCGTTACCAATGAGCTGTAAAAGAGCAAATCAATGAATTAAATCACCAAAATCTAAGATTGTCTACTCATCGGTGTATGAATAAAATGAACAAACCGAGTATTTACCTTTGGATCATCAGCTTGTTTAAGCTTATCTGCATACTTGGTTACACTTTGCAAAAATAGCATGTATTTGATGGTGCGATCCAGCAAAGCATCTATGCTACACTGTCACATTAACCAAAGAAGAATAACATCAATGATTTATACAGTAATGCAAGCGCAAAAGAGAAACATTAAACTTAATGCATCCCTTGCCCAATTCGCTTCTCTAAACAGACATGCATTAGAAAATACCCATGTCTGTCCATTTACAGGTGATGCCACACAGTTTATCCTGCTGGAGGACAGCACGCATTTCTTCCAGGATTATGTAAAGTAAAGACATAAAACTGCATACCTTTCCACCATCAGGAATGATCCCTTTCAGCTCTTTGATGCGGTCTTGGATCTGCTGACGGTCTTTTGGCCTTGGTCTAGTACTTTCCCCAGGTTTGGCTCGTTTCCTCGTGGTCTTTGTAGGCTCCTCAGGCTTTTTAGGCTTTGCATCAAAAGCGATTCCATTGTTGATGCTATAGCTATCATCAATCCATAAGCCCACTTGTGATTTGGGAAACATTTCTTTTTTTGATAGAAGATTGCTTGTCTTATCTTTCTGATATGCATTTTGCGTTATCCTGCTGCTACTAGAGCAAGAAATGCTTCCTGACTGAACTTGATTGAGCGATGAACTTTCTAGTCTTCTTCTCTTGGCAGCGGAAAATTGATCATCCATGCTAGAGTTGGTTGTACAACTAGAATTATTACTACCATTCAATAGCTCTTCAAGTCCTAATTCTGAAAACAATCCTTTTCGGGGGACAACCACAGAATTAACATCCAATTCTGATATGCATTCTGAAACACCAGTACTAGTAGCCAAGTGACCACCACTCACTACTGGCTTCATCATATTTTCTTGGCAATCCCCAGCTTTTCCACATCCATATTCCAAACCCAAACATTCAAATAGATCATTGCCAGCATGGATAGGCTTCACTTGATCACCACAAATATATGAATCTATGATGGAACTTTGCATTGAAGTGGCAGTTTGTGTAAATGGAATGTTGATTGTAACATCTCCAACCAGAACAGATGGTACTGAAGTAACTCCAACTGACTCCGAGACATTGTCATCCATTGTGGGCACCACTTTGCTTATGCCTTGCTCTGGTGTAGCAAAACAGTCAAAAAGGTTTTCCACTCCAAAGCAGCTAGAGAGATCATTTGCAAAATCATCTAGCTTAAATTCTTCAAGGAATTTCCGTACGCCAGCTTCTCTTTCCAGAAGTTCAGCTCTGCTTGCATGACATGATGGTGCAGAATGCCTGTTGTTCATCGATCTCTCACAATTTTGTTGAATAGTTTTTTCTGCATTAATTAACCCCCCCACACTGCACATTGAAGTACCAGTTGATCCCCATTGAGGCTCCTGCATTGTATACCCACAAGACACTGGAGTATTTTCTTTTGTAGAAAAGACAGTTGGAGAGTTTTGGATCCCTGTTTCAGATGCAAACTGTGACTCCAATGAAGTCAATATAGAGCCTTCATTGCTCCAAGTACTAATGCAAGGGGTTTTAGCACCCAACTTTTCCACAGAAAAAGCAGGTTGTGAGGGCACCTGCTGGAACTGAGTATTAGGATCATTGGACAGTATCACTTGAGTTTCAGTTCCAATCTGCAATGGATCCACAGGATAAGATGATTCCAAACATAAAGGGTCCATCTTCTCGTGTTGAAAGTCCAATGGGAAAGCAGAGGAATGAGTAAAATTTATTGAAGGATAAGCTATTTCCATCAGCTCATTGCAGCTGTCCCGATGCATGGGTGTGATATTACCATTACAGAAGGAAGCAAACCACTCATTTAGATCAGAATTCTCATAGTTCAAAGATGAAGAAGGATTGTTAAGTGAAGTAAGCCCAGTAACATTTTCCATCTCTCTGAACAATATTTTCGTTTGATCCAAAAACTGTGGTGTCTCAAAAATCTGCAGTAGTAATAGCATTAAATTCAGTAATCATTCACGAATTCCACTGTATGACACTGAACATTACTTGATGTGTTCTCATCTCAGTGTACTAACCTTCTGGGTGGATCCAAATTGTATCACTCCTCGTGATTCCACAGGGATTACTGCAATTGTCTGTGAATGGGATTCCACAGTCAGCAAATAACTACAGCTTCAAATGTCTGTAGGAAACAAAGATGTTGAAGAAGTTTTAGTATACTACCTTTAGTCCAGAGGAAAACTGGCAATGAATGTTAGAATTATCCTGCAATGAAAGAAATCTTCAAATAAGTGGACAATAGCCATATGCTATAAACTGATCAATTAAACAAAAATTCCCATGGATCACTATTTGCATGTCAGTCAACGGATTAAGAAGGAAATGAAGAAACACCTGAAATATATCTCTGTTTCCACTAGAACCAGCAGAATTCCATCCTCCATTTTTAGCATCTGAGAAAATCCACTGGTTCATGCCAGATAAAGCAGCTTGGCCAACAATTCTGATTTAGATGAGAACATCAAAATTAGCAACCCAAATTTCATTTTTCTAATGTTGTAAATCTAAACATATTATTGAAAGCATAGTCTTAAGAATAAATTTTGACAATTTACTCACAAAAATTGAACACCTTAAAAAAACTTACAGCAGAAATGGAGGGAAAAAACAGTATTTTAAGCTTACCCTTCACCCAGTATGTGGACCTGTTGAAGCATATTGTTAACTACTATTCCCATTTCTTCTTCATAATAGGCATCTTCCATAGTCAACAACCTGATAACATCACAAACAACAATATTTTTTAAAGAAAGCAACATACCATTATCATACACAGCAAAAAAATCAATCTCAAATCTGAAACCTTTAAATGGACTTGATTTTCAGATAAAACTTTTTTTTTTTTTGGAACGGAGATAGAAACATGCATATAATGTAGGCACTAGCCAGTCAACTGCTATCAAAATTAAACTGCATACGACTATATGAAGATAGAACTTTACTGAAATAATCTACTTAGTATTAAACAACATATCGTGCTTAAAAGGGTATTTTTTACCATTAAATTTGAGGATTTCTGTCATTGCTCCAAGTAAAAATCTTTAAATGGAAAACCAAGTTTAGATCAAGATATGGTGACACTGATGTAGAATAAGTGTACAGGCACAAATTTGCATAGACCATGAGCTTGAAAAAACCAAAAAAAAAAAAAACAAATTTACAATAAAACAACAAGAAGAAGTAAAATTACAAGGTGAAACAAACAGGAAAAGCCAAAAGCTTTAGAACTTTGAAGAAGAAAACAAAAGAAAAACTCCCCTTTTTTTTTAAACAAGAGACAAGGAAGAAAAGAAAAAAAAAGTGAACATGGAAGTGAGAAAAGAGTAACTTACATGGAATTTCTCTGATCAAAGCGCCAAAAAACACCATAAGACCAGCCATTACTGCAACAAAGACTCTTGAGCAACTCCTTCAAAACCAAACCCATTTTAGCTTTTACTTCACTTACCCAATCAACACTTGACGATCCAGAAGCTCATCACTCAAAACCCCATTCAACGATGTGAGTCCAACTAATTAACTCAATCAGCTCAAAACACAGTATTTTGTTTGCAAACAAAAAACCCCGCAAGAACAAGAAAAAAGCAACAAACTTCACGAAAAGGGTTTCACTCCAGGAGTGTTTCTTGGCAAGAAAACATGAAAATGAAACAAACAGAAAAAAAAAATGGTGGGTGGTCGACAAATGAGAGCTATAGCTTAGACTATAGGAGGGGAGAGTGCTAAAGACTGTAAAGAGCGAGTTAAGCGAGGGATTAAAAATGGCTTTCTGCATATATATAAATATATATGTATATATATATAAATGAAAGATGTAAAGGAAAAAAAAAATGTTTGCTTCTTTGCTTTGCTTTTTAACGTTGCAGAGGACAAAAATGGAGATCTTTAAGCATTTACTACTATTGCTGATATCTTTGTCTTCGGCGACACCGGTCCCATCTGATATGGCTATTTCCCTTGTCGTTTCTACCGGCTATAGCCGGTGTTGGGTAGTTGATTTTCTCCCATTTGTTAAATTTTTTTCCAACTTCTCGCGAGAATTCAAAACTGGAATATGATTTTATTGTCTCGTGTATATTATTGTTGTTATAGATATTAGGGGACTATTAAAAAAAATGATGTAAAAGTAATGTTTTTTTTTTTTTAAGGAATAAGGGGGAAATATTATTGCAAATCCGAAGACAAAACAGAGACAATAAAATTTGGAGGGCATGACAGGCCATTTTAAGTAGCCTGACACATAATCAGCAACTAGAGCCATAAGATGAGCACCCTAATTCGCAGACCTAAAAATATGCTTAACAAAAACATAACTAAGCTCTTTAAGAAGAGTTTTACAATCATCAACTACCAAACCAAAATTTGAATATGTTGTCCCAGAAGAATCACAAATAGCTTGGACAGAAACAAGCGAGTCTGTTTCCACATAAACACTATGGAAATTGTTCTTCTTTATCCAACTCAAGACCTCACGGACTACAATCAACTCTGCTATCAAAGGTTCGACCTAACCATCAAAAGACATCAAAGCAGCAGACATAAAAGAGCCTTAATCATTTCGCAAAACCCAACCGGCTCCAAATTTGTTGCAAGCCTGAAAAATGGATGCATCGACGTTACATTTACACCAACCCTCCGGTGCCTCTGCCATTTACTATTAATAGTCGAGCACCTAGCCACTATAGATTGATGATTTGATTCCTGCCATTGACTCCACATATTCTGAACCAGATGAATGACCTTCTGAACTGAAGCCTTCATTCCTTGCCACACTATCTTGTTTCTAAAATACCACAAACACCATAAGTATATTGCAAGAAGTTCCTTACTTAACTACCCGTTCTGCATAAAAAAAAAATTGGAAAATACCATCCAAAGCACCATCTGGATGAATCACACCCACTCTAGCACTAATCGATAACCAGTAAGAACGAGCAAAAGGACATGAGAAGAAAAGATGACTGATAGCCTCCACATCACTGTCACAAAATAGGTACGAAACAATAACATCAATTTTCTTTCTTACTAACTGATCTTGAACTGGAAGAGTATTTAAACCAGTGCGACACAAGAACATCTTAACCTTCGGGTGAATATCCAAACCCCAAATCAATTTATAGAAACCATGATTACTCAGAGAGGCCAAAGAGTTAGCATTGCGGCGAAGAAATCTATACTCACTCCTCGAAGAATAAACACCACTTCTCTCCAAACTCCAGTAAAGAGTGTTTGAGATACTATGAACAAGGCGAGGAATGCTAAAAATCAACTTACAGTCTCTGTTATTAAAGAGACGAGTAACTAGAGGTCTGTTCCACTCATGCGTATCTGGGCATAACAACATCTGAACTTTCCCATTCTCCAATTTCAGGTAGCTATTAAAAGTCGGTTTAGGATGATCCACATCGGGGAGCCAAGGGTCATTAAGAATATCAATCTGAGACCCATTTCCCACCCGTTAAATGACCCTATTTCTGACCAGCTCAGTAGCTGCAAAAATACTCTTCTAGGTGTAACTCAGACTTGCTCCAAGTTTTAAGTCAAGAACAAAAACATTTGGGAAGTACTTCGCCTTAAGAATTCTGGCTACCAAAGATTCAGGGAATTTTATTAATCTTCAACACTGCTTTCCCAAAAAAACCAAATTAAATTCATGAATGCTTCAAAAATTTAACCCACCTACATTCTTCCCAAAACACATCCTATCCCAGCTTTTCCATCAAATGCCAATTGAATTTGGATCAGATGAGCCCCACCAAAAGTTGTTCATTATACACTATAACTCCTCACACAGAGAAATAAGCAAGAGAAACACAGTCATCAAGTAAGATGGGATAGCTTGGATCACAGATTTCAGTAAAACCTCATTTCCGGCTCGGCTTAGATTCTCCCCTTTCCACCATTGAATCCTTTGCCAAGTTTTGTCTTTTAGATAGGCAAAAATCTCTTTCTTTTTTCAACTTATCATAGTAGAGGCGCTAAGGTACATCTTAACTGGACTATCTTCTTTAATCTAAAGAAGATTACACATGTTATACCTCTCCTCATCTTTAATATTAGGGCTATAATAAATAGATGATTTGGCACAATTTATCACCTATCCAGATGTGAGTTCATACTTTTTAAGAATTGACTTAATCATTGAAGCTTCCATCACTAAGGCTCTGAAATATAAAACACAATCATTAACAAATATAAGATAAGTCACCGGGGGTGCATTTCTAGCTACCTTACATCCATATAAACTTCCACTAGCACAAGCTTTGTTAAGAAGATTTACAAGGCCCTCCGCGCAAATAATAAATAAGTACGGTGACAAGGGGTCATCCTAACAGAGGCTACGCTTGGGAATTATGGGACTGAACTCCCTACCATCATGCACAACCGTATAGGAAACAAACTTTATACACATATCAATCAACTGCACCCACTTTGAATCAAAACCAAAATTTACAAGCATTTGATGAATAAACGCCCACTCTATTCGATCGTAGGCTTTGCTTATGTCTATCTTTATAGCCGCATACCCTTTTTTCCCCTGTGTTTTCCTTTTTAAATAGTGCAAAGTTTCATAAGCAATGAGGACGTTATTAGCAATTAATCTGCCCTTAATGAAAGTACTTTGAGCCTCTGAAACAACTGAAGGGAGCACCATTTTTAATCTATTTAAAAGAACCTTCGAAATGATCTTGTAGAAAATCTTACACAAGGATATAGGCCTGAGGTCCTATATAGTTGTAGGATGTTTCTTTTTTGGGATCAAAGATATAGTTGTCTCATTCAAAAGAGGAGGTAAACATCCAAGATTTAGAATTTCCAGAATTTCAGAACACATATGATCGCCCACCACATCCTAGAATTTTTGAAAAAATCCTGGATTCATACCATCCATACCCGGCGCTTTGTCTGGGTGCATCTGGAAAATTGCTTTTCATACCTCATCTCTAGAAAAATCTACGAGAAGAAAAGCATTCTGGTCATCTGTGACTTTCCTTGGAATATCTAGAGTTTCATTCAACTCACTATTTATGGCGTCAAACAAATTAGTGAAATAATCACACATAACTTTGTCAAAACCATTCTCCCAAGTTACCCAATCACCATTTTCATCCTTTAACCTCTAGATAGCATTATTCCTTCTTCTAGAGGTAGCCATTTTATGAAAAAAATGGCTATTTGTATCTCCATGCTTCAACCAATATTGCTTAGCTCTTTATCTCCAAAATACCTCCTTCTGCTTATACAAATCATTTAACATTTTCCTATGCTCATTATACTGCCTTGTAGAGGATTGATCAGTCATACCTCTAAAATGATGAAGAGCCTCTTTGCAACTACTAATTTAGGCATTCTAGTTGCGCAAATAATCCTCCCTTCATTTTGCCAGTGCCATACCACACTTCTCAATACGTTCTTGTACAGACCATCTAGAATCACCATTCCATGAATTCTTCACAACATCTCTACAATCTGGGCTACTCAACCAACAGTTCTCAAATCAAAACTGTTTGGTTTTTGAGACATTCATAAGCTTCACAAGTTCAAGATAGATTGGAGAGTGATCTGAACTTAAGCAGCCAAGATTTCATACCTTGTCCATAAGGAACATACTAATCCACCGAGAGTAAGCCATAGCTCTGTCAAGCCTCTCTTCAACCCACTGAGGTTTGCCTTTGACCCACCATCCCCAAATCCACCAAACCTGTATCACTTGTAGCCTCCCTAAAACCTTTCAATAACTAATTTGGATGACTATGGGAACCTCTCTTCTTATAAGCAAATGAAAGGTCGTTGAAATCCCTTACACATAACCAGGGAAGATTTGATTTCAAATTGAGGCACCGAATGAGTTCACATGACTCCCTTTGTCTATTTCTCTTCGGCAAGCCATAGAACCCCGTTATTCTCCACCAACCCAAAACAGAATTTGAAACTTCAATATCAATAAAGGACTAAGAGTACCCAATGAGAGATACATCAAAATCATTATTCCAAAACATGGCTAGGCCACCTCCATGGCTAGGTCTCTCAACCGATAACTTCTTATCAAAGCCTATCTTTTTCCTTATTTTTTCAATAGTATCATTATTCACAAACATTTCATAAAGAAACACAAACTTAGGCTTTTTAGACTTAACATAGTCCATCAGGGCTTGAATTGCCTTAGGGTTGCCCACACCCCTGCAATTCCAACTTATGATACTCATTGTAATGGGCGGGCTTGGACATAAGTGCCCGCCTTGACTCCGTTTTTTGGCTTATGACCATCAACAACATCCATCCCATTCTCATCATTTGATTCAAAGAGAGGCCCAACATTTGTAGGGTAAGATTCAGGCTCATCAGATTCCACACTACTCTCTTCCACTCTCTTATGTTTTCCCTCCAAGACAATTAAATCTTTTAAACCTTTATAATTATAGGGAGATATTATTTCCATAGTTGTACTCCCATCATTCACTCCTTGATTGTTGCCCTTCACCTCACCATACCTCAGCAAATTCAGCATTTTTCCTAATTCATGAGTTGACGTAGAACTTGCCATTCTCGTCTTGGCCGAAGGAGCCTCACCGATAGGGTATTCCAGTGGCATGGTATGCAACCATTTCTCTCCTTTCAGACTGTTTGATCTTTTGGGCATAACCCTCAAACTGCTATCAAATTTCTTTTCCACATTTCCATCCTTACTATTGAAAAGAATTTCTCAAAATTGATCAGTATGACCTATCAAACCACATATGAAACAAAATGAGGAAAGTCTTTCATATTTAAAAGATAACCAGCTTCAAACTTGTCATTTAGACAAGACTTTTTAACTTATGAGTAACCTAAAAAAATAATGTATTTAATTGTCATGATTGGTAATATTTATTAAAATTTTTTATTTTTTTTTTGGGAGAGGGATTTTTGGAATATTAGGGTAGTAAGACGTAGAATTTTTATGTTAATAAATGATTATTTTAATATTATAATTACACTAATATTCTTATTGCATATTTCTTTTGGAATTTTGACTCTAATTAACGAATATATAGAGATATCAAATTTTAAGATACTAATATCCATCGATCCAAATAATAAGAAGTTTGTATTTCCTTACGTAAAGTCTTGAATTTGAGTTTTTTTATGAAAAATAAGTTTTTTGATAGCTTTGTTTCTTTTTTTAATTCACCCGAGTTAAATTTTGAAATTAATAATTAAATTTTTTATGATTATTGAATATTAAGAACATCATATAAAAAAAGAATAATGATCTAATTTGATATAATATCAAATATTTGCCTTAAGCAATCACAAACTATATTTAAATTATTCATGCATGTTTCATTTTTTTCATTTTTTCCTTTTGTTGTGTATCTTAAATATCAATGATATTAGTTATTTTTATATAATGAATATTTTTTGAATTGTATAAAATAAAATATTTATGGAGAAATCTCAAGTTAAAATCTAGCCCATCTGTTAATATTGTGATGTTTATTTATTATTTATTATTTTTTTTTTTGGTGAGAATTGTTAAAAAGGAGGAAAAAGGTCACTTTATATTTGTAGGCCAACACCATGAGTAGACACTTTAAATATATATAGGAGCTTCGTATTCAAATATATTATTTCATTTGTAATAATGATTATGGTAAAAACTTGTGATGTAGAGTCTCCAGTCATTTCTCTTTAAAAGTATATGAGTAAAATTAATAATTTAAAAGGGAAAAAAACTTTTTATTGTCATTAGATATATAATTCGAATTATAACATTATTAATCTGTAAAATTTATTTTTAACTGATTTAAAAATAATTATCTTTTATTATATAGGCGATAATGTTTAAATCTATTGAGACATTGCAATGCACACAATAAATTTTTTTCAATATATAATACAAGTAAATGATATCCCCTAAAATAAGAATTATCTTAATTAAACAAATAATAGAAATTATATATTAACTAATGACAAATTGACAGATGTATATTACAATGATGGAAAAATGAAAAACTTACCGATAATTATGAGAATTAAAATAAAAAAAAATAATCAAGGGCAAGTGTCATTTAATTTGATCTTGCTTGATATGGTGATAAAGCACATAGATTTTGTAATAAACATTATAAGATTTTGACATTAATTCTTATTGGTGTTACTAGAAAAGCCATTTTCATCCATTAGAGGCCAAAGTGTATAATATCACACCATGTCCCTATCAAAACTCAAAGTAGCAGCAGCTGCCCAACCAACCAAGATATAGCGAGTGAAACAGTAATTAAATAGCTAATATCTTAAAAAATATTATCAAAAAATTAGTTAGAATTTGAAAGAGAAAAAACTATTTTTTATTAGGCAGTTTACTAGTGAGCTTAAATTATTTTTTATTAATATTTTATTGATAAAAATGATAAGAATTTATTATTTTTTAAGTAAGATTTTCGGTTCAAATATTATAAATAGTAAAAATATATGCTAAAAGAATTTTTCTTTTTTTGTGAATCAATATAAACCGAATTTCAAAATAATTGAAACTTTAATAATTACCGAATAGGATAACATCAGGTAAAAAAATTAATAAATTTTTTTTGGAAATATGTAGAATAAGGACATGGGCGGTGCTGCTTTGTGGACTCTCTGTCTCAACTTTATGTTAATTAACTAACTAAATAAAGCACGTAAACATATTCAACACCAAATCAATTTTTTTATTGCAAATGTATTATATATTCGATCTTCGATTATTGAATAAGCGATACATTACACTGAAGATCCTACATTTGGTAATAAATAACTAATATGTGTTCAAAATAGGTTAATTAATTATTTATTTTAAACATAGCTATATAATATCTATAGAAAATATTGTTCTATCATGAATTTTAAGTCAATTATCAATTGAATTATATTTTAAAAATTATTTCAATTTACTCCTTTAGTTCTATCCAAATTTATTTGAATGATCTAATTGTATTTTTAAAAAATAACTTAAAATTAAGAAACAAATTGAAATAAACTTAAAACTTGATGAATTTCAAATTTAGTTATTGTTCATTGCACAAAAGCTTTGATTTTCAAAGTAACTTTTAGTTTTTTTTAATCACAGCAATAATAAGACTTGCAATACAAGTGACTTTGACATGATTTTTCTGATAAGAAATAATGATCATATGATAAGTGTATACTTATCTAATGGTCAATTTTTGCGTGTAATCACCTTTTTTTTTTTTTAAATGTCCAATTCTAAATATAAATTAACTTGGTAGATGCAAAACCAATAGTAAAATCATATCTAAATATTTGCAACATTTTTGTTACAGTGCATGTGGTTTAGTGTTTTCCATTTATGAAAACCGATAAGCGATCTTTTAAGATTTTATATTTATTGTGAAATATGTATTTAGATCTTATAAGTTAGCACATTTTTTATAATTTTATAAAAGAGTATATGCTATTCTTAACCTGTATGTTTTATATAATTGGAAAAATTTTGCAACATTTTGCTTGATGGTGATACTTTTTAAAAAAAGAAAAAAAAATTGACCACTTATCAAATGGTAAAACAATTAAGCTTTAAGTTTACATAATGTGGTTAAATGTAATCATCAAACCTATCTAAGAGATAAGACAAAGATTAGTACAGTAGTAAATATATTCTCATGAAAATGATAGAACTTTACCTTCTTATAGTTCTTGTATGTATATCAATTGACAATCAAGTGACAACAATATATATACATGATATGTATAATTAGTCTCATCAAGGTAAAATAATAATAAACATGCATGATAATTGAATGATATAATTATTTGCCAATATATATAGACCACCCAAAATGAATACAATCACACATCAAAAGCACAAACGTAGGATCATTGCTAATGTATTTAAATTTTGCACATATATAGTATTTCGGATAAATTTTAAATTTCGAGAAATAAATAAATAGAATTTAAAAATTATTTAATTTTATTTTGGTTTAAACCGTCAGTACGTATATTTTATTAAAATCTAACTAATCTTATTCGATACGAGTAGTACAATAAGGACCGTAAAGATATTTTAATAACTTATTCAATATAACTACATACACCACGATTCGAATCTAAGATATCACTTAAATGAGAAAAAATTATTTAATGTTATTAGTTGTTATAAATTCTAATGATTTAAAATGTGAATGATTAATAAAAATTAATGTCCTTTTATTAATTAATGAAGGCTAATGGGGAAGAAATTTTGATATTTTGCAAATACAAATGATGAAAAGTATTGTTTGCCATCATTCAAATGAGTAGCAAATACCCAATTGAAAGATATAAAATTTTGAAATAAATATATCCATCATTTAGCATACATTATTATAAAAAATAAATCTCATCAATTTTCATGGATGTGGTCCAACCTGCATTATTCTACTACACATCTTTTTGCCTATTCCTTATAGTAAGAAATTATTTCTTTGTTGTTCTTTTTATAGCTTGGAGTGTATTTTAAGGCATAGCTGGTCAGTATAGTGATAGCGGCACACACAGCCTATGTACTAACTAATATATATATAGGACAATGTTGATTGCGGGAGACGGTGGTTGACCTGACGGCTTATCCGCCACTGGCGATCAGAAACAGAATATTCCGGTTGTTGCCGGTGGATATACATGGGTCCAACCTCGGGAACTGAAACATTATTTAAAAATAAAAAAATAAAGTGATGGGTGGTCCTCCGGAGGTTTTGTGTGGGGTTTGTAGGGATCATTTTCTGATACCACCTTCTGTCATTGCCTCCACTTCCTTTCTTCCATTGATCTTCATTGCTGGGGAGAAAATAAATTGAAATTGAAATTGCAATTTTGTTTTTACCGAATTTTTTTTTGAACATGTTTTTACTGAATTAACTCTTAGTTAATTTTTTTTAATTTGATGTCTCTAGTATTATGTAACATATGAACTTTTAATTTGGAGTTTGAGTCGGATAGATCCATAAAAAGCACAACTCTTTTGATATTTATTTTTTCATTATATAAGTATCAAAATTTTATTTAAGAGAATTTAAACTTTTTGTCTTTTAGACAAATAATGTGAATTAACACTTAATTTATTGAATTGATTTAATTATAGATGGTTGATTAATGAGTTTATGAATCAACCACTAATCGTAAAGATTTGATTTTTATGGCATTGATGAGAAGTTTTTTTAGTGGTCCACTAAAGCAAAGAAAAGGTTAGATAGAGAGTGGTCAAATTGTTTGCATGATCCATAACATTAGTAAATCCACTACACATAAATATCATCATCAAATTAATTTAAAATTTGTAAAACACAAAAGCGGTATATGTGCAATCAAATCTTTTTTTTTCTGTCTATAATCTATATGTGATAATCAAATCAACTAAATCTCATTTTATCTAATACTTACTTCATTATTTGTTAATTTTCGTTGGTTCCCACCCTTAGAAAAACAATCCAATATACTGATAAAAGTTTTAAATTCAAAATTTATGTATGTAAAAATAAACATTGAAAGAATTTTACCTTTTTTTATGATCACTCAACTCAAACTGTAAAATAATCAGATTCTTTATCTCTTTTAAATACCGAAGGCAATAAACATAAAAAAAAAATACATAAATTATTTCGATGGTATATCTTATTTGTCAATAAAGTTGTTCCTATTTAAACAATCTCTAAAATTCAAATCTATATATATATATATATATAAAAGTTGCGGTAAATTAATTGTTGGAAGAATTTTTCTGTATAAAAATACACAATTCGTTCCCATATAAAAAACAATGGCCTACGACGGGAACTAAATAAGTAGTAAAGCCTTGAGAGCAGGTAAATTTGTCTTGATTAAGCAAGTTGTCCTAGCTAGCCAATTCAGCGGCCTTATAGTCTCCACATGTAATAACACCAAATATGCTGCTGTATATTTAACTCTACTGTGGGAAAAACGAGCTCATGCACTCCACTAGTTGATCTAAAGCCTAGAAGAAAGTTAAAAATTGCAAACCAATATAGGTGTTTAACCAACCAACACCATCACCCTCTCTTTTTCATGCGTTATCATCATTTTGGCTGTGTTCTCAAGTCTCAGCTAGCTGCACTGTTCTTTTGAATCTTTCTTCAACCATCTTAATGACCTATGTATATTCCTTGCTCTACAGTCTTCAAAGTACGTACGGTTTGTGTAAATACAAAGCCAAAAGAAGGCTACGCCTACACTGCCCTAATTATAATAAAACCATAACTTAATAACGACATATCAGAAAGCTACCAGTGTCACACTACTAGCAGCTATTACTACTACTTTCTATATCCACATGTGTCTCTTATGCATGGTGGAGAGTACATGGTATCCGATGACCTAACACTTAAAGGAAAGGCCCAAGTAGCCTGCATTAATTACGTACTCTTGTTGATTAATTGGACTCTGATTGGAGTTGGAACACTTAATTAATCTCATGATTTGCATATATAATTATTTATTTTTTTTATTCTTTATGGCTAATTACATATATAGTGCTTCATAAATAGTTTAAATGAAGCACTCAGATGTATAGTGCTTCACAAATGTAGACACTCGGATGTAGAGAATAGGGTTTGAATATCACACTCTTCTCTTTCTTTTAAAGTAGAAATCAAACAACTATGTCGTTGAAAAAAAAATGTATAGAGCATATATATATAAGGGCAAATGGGTCCCCATATATTTTACATATCACTTCTTATAGTATGAGAATCTTGACTTAACTCTACAACGATCAAACCCTAAATCTCTTCTTTACAGTTTTGGATTTTGTGTTGCCATGGCTCCACTTGCTACTGTATCTTAACTTCTCATCAGATCAATCCCAACCCTCCATCTCTCTCTTCTGAAGTTAACCAAAGGATCACTATTATGATCATTAGTATTAATTATTAATTATCTTCGACTTTTGTAATTAAATGACAAAAAAAACCATAGTTAATGGGAAAAACATGATTGGCAATAATCCAAAAAAAGTCCTTTTTAACCAAAAAAAGGAAAGAAAAATTTTCTATAAACATATTGATTTTTCTTGTTCATTTGTTAGCTAACATTACAATTATAAGGTCTGTGTTTTTAAATGCCCTAACTAGCAAGCGCAAAGATAAGTACCTCTTGCACACAACGTACCCTTTTGTCTTAGTGGGTGGGTGGCTGTCACTATAGCTAATAAGAGGAACAAAATACATATATATATGAAATATCGAATAAAAGAGAGAAAAAAAAAAAGTTGACTGCAGACGCAAAGTTAAACCATTATTCTCACCATCACAACCCTTCATTTTTAGCAAGCAAAGCTTATGATTCTGTCTCCTGAAGGCAACACACGCTTAATCATGGCCGTTGAGAAATTAAGTCAACTTCACATCAATGATCAAAAAGCTTTTTTGCTTATACCCTTTTTCCATTCTTTGTTGTTTTACAACTAAAAGAGAAGGATTAAAATCTAAGACCAAGATTTAGCTTGTCCATTGTCTTTCTTTCTTTCTTTTTTTTTTTAAGAACAAAAGGGCCTGATGCATGATCAGGCATGCATACCTAAACAAGAATCAAATGCGTTTTTGAATTAGAGAGAATTTGGATATCAAGCAAAAAGAAAAGATTATTATTAGTATTATTATTGTTAATGGCCCCTACGTAATAACATGATTGAATTAAACACTAGTGGTTAATTAAACATTTTGTTTGGTGTTAATGAATATTGTCTAAGCTTTATTCTTCAATGGGAAAACATACTTTACCCTACTATTCTTAGCTTTCCACCAGCAATGGCACATGTCATCCCTTTCCCTCAACTTTGTAAGTTTTGACTTGCATATTGCATTACAACGTAATTGCATCTAACTTTTTCATTCTCGGGAATAATAATAATAATAATACTAATAATAATAATCATCTTAGCAATGTATATGTAGCCGGTGAAATATGTTTTTTGAAGAGGTATATTTTGCAACTGACTCGCGCATTAATATTAAGTTTAAAATTAAAATTTTCAATCAATAATATTTTTTTTATAAAATATTAGCATTCGGAATTCATTGCATTTAAGCTAATCTAATTCAATTGGGGTAAAACTATAAAAGTGGTAAAAATCTCCTGAATGATAAAGGTCGCACAATAATTAATTTAATATAATTACACACACCATAACTTGAACAAAAAATATTATTTAAGTATGAACAATCTCTACTAACTGATATTTAGCTTATGTAAGTGTAACTTAGGTTTTTTTTATCAAACCTTTCCTTTAATTAGTAGCAATACTAATTATATATTTTATATATTTTCACAGGTTATTGCCCAGAAAAATTTATACAACAATAATTATATACAGAAAAAAAAAAGAAAAACTTGAAATATCTATGCACCAATTTTTTTTTTCTGTATATCAAGAACAAAATACTGAATACAAGAGCAGGTTTTGACTTTGTAAAAGAAAAATGAATTGCAGCAACGAGTCAAAGTGTGTCTTTAACGTAAATTGGTATGATTTGAGTGAAGCTGTAGATGCTCTTCTACGAGAATTGTAAAACTTTACTAGAAGAAAAGAAGAAGATTTCATTATTATTGCAAAATGTATCTTCAATTGATAGGTTCCCATGCATTGACTTCTATTCGGCCACTTAGTATAAGTATATCCAAGGCAATCTCATTTTTCAATAAATAATTGCAAAGCATCTTACGAAAAGCACTATCACTTTGTAACCCTAAAGATTACTCTCATTAATTACATTCAATTCTTTTATGCGACAGTACAAGCTTTTAACGACCTTGAAAGACCACTTCAATGAAACATAAAATATTTTAGGTTACAAAAATAATATGGTGGTCGAGGTTAATGTGTAGTAGACCAATAAAATTTGGTGCTAACCAACCCTATGGGTTAGTTTAAGTACTGTTTGATAGAAAAGATATGAGTTTGAAATATTAATTTTTAAACTCCTCTATTGTACTAATTTTTAAAAATTTAATACGACTAAACTGACTACATAATAAAAAATTAAATGATATTTTTTTTATTAATCGGGAGATCATACGATTTAAATATTAATGAACTGCATAATAATTAGTAGTTTTCTCTCTTTAAATTAGATGAAAATAAATTTTATAAATTGATGACAATAAAATTCGAACTTTATATTTTAGAAAAAATTTTTGGGATAAAAATTAGAAATTTTTTATTATTAATAAGAGGAGAAACATGTTAAATGAGCAAGACTATCCAAAACCATGAGGCTACCTAGAATGCCCAAGAAATTATCCTAAAAAACTCACTTAACATGTGAAAAAATCCCAAAAAAAATACAACTTCAAAAGTACAACAAAAAGACAAACAACAACACAAAAAGAATATAAAATCACAGAGAGGTCATGGGCCATTCGCCAAAGCAAAAACAAGAATTTTCGATTTGCCAACATCACTAACTTGCTCTATGACCCACGACAACAGATTAGTCCAGGAATACCAATGAGAGTAGTGAACAAAATCTGCACAAATAGATGAAGCAGATAGAAATACACAATTCGATTTTTCATAGCCAGACTACAAAATCCTCATATCTTGAACTAGCATCCTTAGCAAGCTTATTAGCAAGAAGATTAGATTCTCTAGGAATGGATTGAAAGCTGCAGTTGTGTAATTTATCTCTAAGAGATAAAATGCTTATAGAGGATGGTCCTCAATCTCCAAGGGGCTTTTTCCACCAGATCATTTACCCAATTTATAGCAACCTCTGAATCATATTCTATTATAAAAACAATTGATCCATCCCTATCCATGTTAACACAAATACATAATACTTTTATAAGAAGTTACCTTTCAGCTACTACATTATCTAGCACAATATTTATATCATATTGTAAAGAGTAAGGAAAATAAAATAAACTCTTAGAAAATTAGTCCCAGCTCCCAAGGCTCTTAACTTATGAAGTGGTAGCAAGATGGAGCAAACATATGATATGCACAGAGTAGGTAGGAATACATAGATTAAGGTATGGATTTACTTTCCACCTTAGGCTATACAATTAGTGCAGTAAGTTATAGTAAAGCATGTGAGTTTGGTGAAAAGAAAATGTGGAGATGTGTGGTGTAAATATGGAAGGCATTCTCTGAATCAGTTGTCCCATTGAAAAAGAAAATAGGTTTTGTCGCTATAGAAATTTTGTCTTTGATTTCTCTTTTGAAACACACACACACACACACAAAAAGGGTTTACAATACAAGGGAATGTCACTCTTTTTATTGGAAGCCAAAGCTGACAATACAATTAAAAGAATACCAATAAAAAAAATATTTTGCTCAAGTTAGAACATTAAAAAAAATTATTATTTGCGCTTGAAGAATTAATTATTATTACATCAAATACCTAGATAAGTATTCTATGCAATATTGAATCTGAAATAAATAAAAAATTTGAAAATACAATTTCATATAATATTGAATTATTAAGTAATTACCACTCACATTAATTATTTAATATCTAAATATAAAGTATTTAAATATGTGTTTATCAATTTTTTGTGGTGTATATATGACATGTAAGTGAAAATTTCCTAAATTTTTATTTTAGAATGAAGTTAAGACTTCATATTTATTTAAAAAAACATATTGTTTTTTAATATTACATTATATGTTTAGTTTAACACAAATACTATTTAATTTGATGTATATATTACAATTTTTAATTAACCATTCTTAATGTCGATTCAAAATAAGTAATTAAAATTTGGTAATCATTGATTTAGAGAACTGAACATGAAAATTATTTAAATAAGATATTTTTAATTGAAAGATAAGACTATAAATTATTGTAATGGTGTCACATAAAATGAGACCATGAGATGAAGGTGAAAATGGATGAAAGCTGGCAGTGGCAGAGGTTATGAGACCAACGAAAATGGTGAATGTTTTTTTCGTTATGGTAGGAAGTATGCATTATGATTACTATGTTTGGATTATGTGCCTAAACAACTGCAGACCACCAATCTCACTCCCATCTCAATTCAACCTTCATTCATCAAAACTTCCCCTTTTCTTTTTTAAAAATCATTCTTTCATTTAAAATTTCAACCGGCTCACATATCATCCAAAACACTAAAATTAAGGTTAGAAAAATAATTCATAACTCTTTCTTTTTTATAATATATGAGAAATTTTTTTTTAATAATTAGAAGGTCAACAATTAATTTAATTTAATTTAATTATATACGCTATAATATAAATTTTAATTTTATTTAAATGAGGATAATTATCCGATTAAGTCAACAATTATTGATTATTAGGGGTAAAATTTATAAAAAGAAAAATCTATGTGGATGTTGAATTGGACCGTGGTCTAACTGAGAAGAAAAATGCCTGAAAAACCTGCAAAGGATCATAAGCATTTATTAAGAAAAGTAGAAGAGTTTTTAAGGAGCTATCAAGCACTAATGAACCAATCATGGCATCGTTGTACACAAAAGAATGGTGGTCTGATCACTAATGTTTGGTGGTGGTGGTGGTGGTGGTGGTCTACTCTGATCAGAAAGCTGGTCCACCCTTGATCAGCAGGTCCCCACCACCAGACCAATCTAGTGGACCCAAATCATCCTCTTCACACAACAAGACAAACAGGAAAAAAACTGTGCACAGAGAATGTCTACTGCCTTTGATACAACTCCTGCTCTATTCCATTTTCCTAAGCTCATATTCGATGTGCTCTTCTCTACTACAACTCCATAGTACCTCTTTTTTTTTTCTCCAAGTTTTGCAATCACATTCTGTACTATATGTGATGTATTTTAACATGTATTCAATAAAAATGATAAATTTTAAGAAACTTAAAATGATTTTGAGGTTACTATATTTATCAAATTATCATTATAAATATAAGTATTTTTTACTAAAAAAACAACTTAATTTCAAAAAATTTCTTATATATCAATTCCATTGCCAAGAAAAAAAATTAAAAATTTACCAAGAAAAAAATTAGTTCAAATTCTTGATATTCAAAACTCAATGAATTTTAATTAAGTCAATTTATTTCGGAAAGAACCTTAAGGACGTAAAAAAAATTTCAATAATTAATTTAATATAATTGCATATATCACAATTTAAATTAAAAATATTGCTCTCTCTGTTTCATTTCAATTGTTTTTTAATATAGTGTCACAAAGATTAAAAATTCTATTTAATAGATATAATTATAGATACAGATAATTATATAACCATCTTTTAGAGAGACTAAAAATTATTGTAAATTATAATTATTATAATAAAAAACTTATTCTAAAATTAAGATATATGTAAAATTAGAAAAAATAATTTATTTTTATTAATAATATAAAAAATCATTTGAATTAAAAAAAAATTTATTTTCATAAAAACGAATGAAATATTAAAACAAGAATAGTCGTCTGTTAACAGATATCAACTAGTATTGTTGAGATAAATCACTAATTAGATAACCTGATTTCTTTGTCAATCAAAATAAGACAACAAACGTTGGAAAAACGAGATTTGATAAAAATATGCTCTTTCGCTTTTGCATATGAGGAAGGAAAGTGAATAGGGGTGAAGGTGGCTTACGGCAAGAGAACTCATGCCGGTCCATTACAGTAGTACTTGTAGCCATCAAAGGCCATAGACCACATACACATGTGCCCCCAGTAGGAGGACCAATGGTCCATTTGCTTGGGTGCTACTACTCGAGATTCGCAAAAAAAAAAATGATCTTTGCTTAAAATGACAAGCCACGTGGCTATTGATATTGACGCTGATTGACGCGTCCCATTACGGAATCAGACGGCGGTTATTTTGAGGGAAGCTGAAGCCTAGGTGCCGGCGATGTAGGGGACAAGTAGCCGATTGGGACTTCAGTCGTGTTTGTGGGCGTGGGGCTCACCGTCTTCAATGTGGACCCTACTTTCTTCAGATGATGATGTAATGTCTGTACCTCTATATCCCATTGGTCTCTTATTGCCATGTCATTTATCTGTGTTGGATGGAATGATGACTGTGTCAGGTACGATGATGACAGTTGACGTCATCCTTTGATGCTTTTTGTCTGTCCGGTTTCACACACGTGCTGATGTTATATTTGCTTCTTCCCCTGTCCGCAACTGTTCATTAGTGATGGGCTTAATGGACCCTTGCTCAGCTGCTGGACTATAGCTTGGCAACTCTACTACCAGGGTTCGTTAGGCTTGCATAATTTTTTTTTTTTTTGAGAAATTTAATTAGACACAAATTTTTATTTTATTTACAGTTATTTATTTTATATTTTGTATAAATTATATGAATGTTTTTTTTAATTTTAACGAGTATCTTATTTTTATTTTATTTTTAAGAGTCTCAATTTGACTTTTTTTTTTCTATTT
>CATIWM010579596.1:0-19806 GCA_949671775.1 Mallotus repandus
AAAAAAAAGTCAAGGGAAATGATATATGATGATGACAAGTCAATTAGTTAGAGCAAACATCACTAAGTGTTTAATTAATTAATTAATGGTGGTTAGTGTATATGCATATATTTTTGGAAACCCATTTGTGGAGGAGAATGACATGACAACTTCCTAATACTCTCTACAGTTGAATAATTATAATTAAGATTATGCTCATGTGATCGATAAAATCAATTAACACTTATTTATTCAGAAAAGAACAAATTATCAACATTTTTTTTATTTATTATACGAACAGAAAATTATAGAATACGTCACTTTAAACAGAAACACTATTTGTCTTTTATAAAAAAGAAAAATTATATTCAAGAAATATAATAGTATAATAATTCTCCTAAAAAAAAAGATAAGATAAAAATCTCATTTTGAACATCTTTTTTAGATGTGTTGTGGAGGAGTCAAATTGAAGTAAATCTAACAATATTTTTCAAATTCTCTCCGTAATATCAACTTGATCTACTGCTTAACTCCTCCAAAAGATTGATCAAGTCACCACCACAATAGATGAAATTCCACATAAAAATTGACAATCATAATGACAACATATAAATATACTTCTGGACAAATCGCCACAAAACATGAAATTTATACTCAAATCTATACAAAAATTATTTTATTAATTTTTGGAAAAAAACAAGGCCAAAAACCAGCTTTAGCAAACCCAAATAAGAAGAAGCACCAGCAGGGGAGAGCAAAACGCAAATTCAATTCGATATTCTAATAAAAGGTAAGGTGTAAGATGTACGCAATTTCGTTGAAACAACTAACATGTAATATTTTTCTTTTGTTGCTTATTGAAGGAAATGATCTTTAAAAATAAAATTTTCCACATACAATCATGGTCCTCTCAAGTCGATTTTGATTGTTTCAATTTAAATTTAAATTCTAAATTGTATGCAAATGTATATATAACAAAATAAAAATACATTTTTTTTAAAAATTAACTGTATTTAAAGTTAAGTAAATTTTAATTAATTTATATTTAGATTTAAGACCATGAAAACATTTAAATTTTTAATAATTAATTTAAAAAAATTTTAAGGTAATTTTATTTTTCGTATATTTTATTTTTACTGTCATAAAATTAGAATATATTATCTCATTCATTGGTGATTATAAATAAAATAAAATTTATTTTATAAAAAATAAATTAACCATAAAATATATAATTAATTTATTTAAGCAAATTTAAATTTAAAAAATTTAAAATCACATGATTTTAACGGTTGTTTTTTTTTAAACAAAACAAAAGGATATTTTTTATTTTATTTATTTATCTTTGACTGCAGTAAGAGATTTATTACTAATGATTAAAAAAAATGTAGGTGAAAAATTATTACAAAAGGAGAGAGAGAGAATGTGGGGGCACGCGTACAAGTGCAGGAAGAGGACGAACGAGCAGGAGAAGCATGTTATCAATTTTTTTTTTATATATATAATTGTATATCTTCTCACTGTCTGTGATTTCAGCAGTCAAAGTTAAAAACTTTGTTACAGTCACATAAAAAGAAAAAGAGAGGAGAGGGAATTTGGGTTGGTTGGTTTTATTATCATCATCATTATTCTTCTTCTTTCTTTCTTTCTTTCTTTAAATCTTTTCTCTTTTTGTTGTTTTCTGTCAGGTATGAGAGAGTGTTTCAGAATTGCTTAGGCCCCTTTCTGTTTTTTTTTTCTTGAAATTTTTTTTGTTGGGTAGCTTGCATTATTGATTTCAAGTTTCAATTCTGTGTTTTTTTTGTTTATTTTTTTTTTTAGTATTGCTTTCATGGGCTCTAATGGCTGCTGTTGCTGCTCTCTCTAAATCTGTGAGTTCTTCTTTTTCTTTAAAGTTTGTTTCTTTTATACTGTCTCTGTCTTCTGTTTGCTTTGAGAGCTTTTACTTGTTTTCTTTAGTGTCGTGTCAATAGCTTTGTTTGGTTTGTTTGGTTCCTGAACATTTTCAAGAGAAACTGTAAAGAATAAAAAAGAGAACTCGGGTTGGGGCTTCTTGTTTACTGGTCACTGAAGAAATGGAATGATTTAGGATACCGAAGTTTCTTCTTTTTTGCTTGTTCTCTTTTGGGTTCATGCAATTCTTTACTCTCTCTCATCAGACAAGTGAAATTATTTCTGTTTATTATCTTAGCTCTTAGTTGCAGGTCAGTGTTGCTGCTCTTTGTTCATACCCGTTTGATCCATTACAATCTTTTAGGGTGTTTACATTGTAGCGGTTTAAGCTAGATCTGAGATAATTCTTCTTCTATTTTCAAAATCTAAAGCCCTCACTATCATTCGTGGGGACCCAATTAGAGTTTTGCTTTTGGTTTTTGAAAGCAATGCTGCAATTTTAGTTTACCTGGGGATTAATTTGGTTGTATATACTATTTATATGGATAATGCAGCTATTCATTTTTAAAATCTGGAGTAAAAGTTGCTGAATTTCATATACTTCTTTTGTTCAAAAAAAAAAAATCTTGAGTTCTCGAATTGAGAAGATAATTTGATTGTCAGAAGAATCAGTACTTTAGTGGTTTGGGTGATGTTTAAAATTCTTTGTTGATTTTCACAGCTTGAAGTACTAAACTACCTGATGTTGATTGAGGGATTTCTTTATATTTTGGCTTATCATTCTTCTTTTGTTTTCTTCTCGATTATATCTAGTTGGATAAGAATATGTTAATTTTTTTACTTGACTCTGTATTCTCTATTCCAGCTGGTTTTGGTTGCCCTTTTAATATATAACTTGTTTTCACTAATTATTTAGTGTTAAAATACGTTTGCTGATGCAAATGGTTTATAGCGTGTTGACTAGTCTGCAGACAAAAAAAATTATATGAAACTAATCTTATTCTTAAAAGACATGTTTTTTGGATTCTTGAACTTTCTTTGTAATAACATGGTCTTCTGTCATTGTACTTGAAGTAATTTTAGTTCAAGATAACAGTAAGCAGGTTCGAGTATTGAGTTGCAGTGTAGAGAGTTGGCATTTTGATGCTTATTGATGTTGAGATAATTTTATACCGGATTTGATGATGGTATCGAAAGGTTAGGAATTTAGTGACAACAAAGTAAGGATTTGACTTTTTTCATAATTTCAAAGGTATAATTTTAAACTTGGGGAAATTCTACTGGATTTTACTCTTCTGTATTTGTTTCTTGTAAAGTGGAAAAGGAAGTAAGAGTTGAAAACAGCAACATTGTATTTCTAATGGTAACTTAGTAAAAGTTGAATCATCATTATGATCAATCATCTTTGTTAAAAAAATCAATGAATTGTTGATTTCTTAAATTTCAGATTCCACAATAATTGTTGTTGCATAGTGTATGACCATTAGCAATCACTTTCTTGATTTTTTTTTTGAGCTCTTGATATGCCATGCTTTAGAGGCTAAAACTCTATATTTTATCATATTTGCAGATTTGTGACGTGCATTAGTTGAATTCCAGTCTTGCCCTTAAGCAAACATGAAATTCGGGGCAAAGAAAGGATGGAAATCTGTTATGCCCCTTCGTTTGAAAGGAAAATCAGCCAGCCGCTTCTGTTTGTTTCCTAAACCAAGGTCAACTAGCTATGGTCCAGGGAATGCACCAGTTTATCTCAACGTGTATGACTTGACACCCATGAATGGCTATGTCTATTGGGCAGGCCTCGGTATCTTCCATTCTGGTGTGGAAGGTAATTCTCACACCTATTTTGTTCTTTTTCTTTTGCATAATGCTTCCGTTTTCTTGTCTAGAGATTAATCAATGCTTATTTGATTCTATAATTGACAATTTAATGCTCGAGTATCTTGATTTAGTTTCGCATCAATGCTATCCAACCGTACTGGTTCTAGCTAATAATATTTCCTTTGGGTTTAATAACGTTAGAGTTCTCTGATTGTAAGATAGAAATGTTGATGTCTTTGAAATCAATTTTATTGACTTGAGTTTCTGAGCATAAATATAATGAAGTTGGATGCTGAAATTGATCTTTAGAAAACAGAGGGTTTACACCTTTTTAATCCAATTTTGATGGCCTAGAATTCCTTCACAGTTCATGGTGTAGAATATGCATTTGGAGCTCATGACTATTCAACAAGTGGTGTTTTTGAGGTGGAACCTCGGCAGTGTCCAGGCTTCAAGTTCAGGAAGTCTATATTTATTGGGACCACATGCTTGGATCCCATTCAGGTCAGGGAGTTCATGGAGCGGCATGCTGCAAGCTACCATGGTGATTCATATCACTTGATAGTTAAAAATTGCAACCATTTCTGCAGAGACATCTGTTACAAGCTAACTGGGAAACCAATTCCAAAATGGGTAAATCGACTAGCAAAAATAGGTACTTATCCTATATTTGATTTGACATTGCCTGTAATATTGTTGAATATTATTAGCTCCTGCTTGTTTCCATGAAATTCTGTTTCTATGACACTGCGATCACAACTTACAGATATTTCATCCATGGCATACCTACTTTCTTTCATAGCTTACACTTAAATCACACAACATCACTTTCAAAATCCATATTATTTTGCAGATCATTTTTCCTCTTATTTTATTGTTTTGTGGTAGGTTCAATATGCAATTGCATACTTCCTGAATCTCTCAAGATATCTACTGTGCGGCATGATCCCAGTGGCCAACCTTATGACAGTGAGAGGAGGCGGTTGAGAAGTGCTTTCAGCTGTCTATCTTCAATCTCAATGCGACAAAAGCAGCTGTCAACTTCTTCAATATTTCTACAATCACCATTGAAAGGCTGTCTGCCATGGGAACTGAAAAGGTCTATAAATCGGTCTTTGAAGGAAAGATGAAAGGAAGAGTTTCATTAGCATCTGTGGATTATTCTGTCCATAAGCTAATGCAAGGTGATTGAAAGCAATAGTTTTGTGCATCATAAACATGTTGGCAGTCTGCTCTGAAAATCATTTGGATGCTAAATTAATTCCTCTCTGCCTGAAAAAAGCTTCCCAGATCAACCAGTGCCCTCTTTTAAGTGTTAAAGATGTGCTTGATCCATTTTTACCTTCATATTTAGATGCCAATGGCTGCCTCTGGAGATGCATATTTGTGTCAAAGGTATGGATCCTTCTATTGGCAAATATGTTCTGTTGTGACCTAATGTAGATTGTATATACAACTGCAATGTGATGCTCGTTGAGGGTGAACTGGTTTTAAGATTCCGATTCCATTTCTGGATTATTTATCTGTACCATTATACTAAATGCGAAAAAGCTGATCATCGTGCAATTTGTTAACAATACTTTTCTGGGAACTGTTCCAAGAACACCTCATCTGTGCCAAGTCTAATGACTCATCTCTCGCAGAAAAAGAAGAAAATAATCAGCTCCTCTGATTTTTATTTTTTATTTTTTTAGTCAGAATGGGGCTTCTCTCTGGCACAGTTTTCCAATTCAACAGAATTAAATTTAAAATGATCCATGTCGGACAAAATCTGAGGAAAACTTGAGGGTTAAGGAAAAAAAGAGTGCTGCCCATGCTTGTAATGGAAAACTTAATTAAATTTCATTCAACTTAAGCTCTAAAATAGAGCCTAGACCCCGATTATAAAACAAAATGTGGAATCAAAAGAAATGGCCTGTCAAAAGTCGCCTCTGCATAGCTTTACAATGGCTGCAGCAAAACTAGATATATCCATGTTACACAGATTCTGCACATGACTACATTTTTAATCTTTTCCGTTAATAATTGAATCATAATGTCATAATGAAATATACAGACAGACGGCATATCCGAATTAGCATTGTCAAAACAAACCTGCAGGAACAGGAAAGAGAGGCTTCAGATTTACAGATGCAATATTCTATCTAAAAGGTTTACAGGGTATTTAGTAAGCTCATTTGGAAAAAACATACAACGCCAATGAATGAAATCCAAGAAAGTTCTTAAAACAAATGCTTCAACAAAGATCCACCATCACATTTCAAAATGTATTCAATGGCCAGAACTCCCATTTGAGAATTTACAAGACCAAATGAAACAAATCAGTTTTTGGCTAACAGGGGGCAAGAACCACCCCACATTTTGGCTGTCATTATGAGCAAATACCAACAGAAACTAAGAAGCTCCATTGAGACTAGATATCATTTGGGAGCGAGTCCATGAAATTATCAATCGTCTTTCTGATGCAAAACACTAGGCAGGCTATTATTACCATTGAGAGCAGCATGATATACTCGCTTCTCAGCTAGTCCAATGTCTGACATGATCAAATTACCCTGTACGCAGAAAATTAGCAAATGTTATTATTGATGCAAAGAAGTCCTATCAAAATTCAAATCTAAGATGTGCTTTTCCTTAACAAGGTCTTGCAAGAACACCATCTAAGACAGGCTAACTAGAACTGCATATAACTTAGTCATGGTTTAAAAAGGTTTTGAATTTTGAGAAAAGTCAACTTGTCGTTAACATTTGGGCCAAGACTCTTTACTTGGAAATAGATGCAAAAGGTTGAAAGCAAAGAACCTGGCATTACATAACTATTGTTATTGCTATATGTTACTAGACTATGACTCCAAAGTTTCTACCATGAATCACTGCATATGCAATTTAATGATCAGACATTGATGTTATTAATACGTTCAGGTCTTTAGTGGAAAAGGCATAGGTCTTAAGAGGAAAATGTGTAGATAATTCCATGAGCAAAAGGGATTCAGATCATTCAGTCAAAAGTCATAATGATGCCAAACCACAGGTAGCCATTTGAAGTTCTTAAAAGCATATCTTTAACTCATTGATCTCAAATTGATGTCTATATGATGTCAGGCTATGTTGCATGGAGACGGCGAAAAAAGGGGGATACGGATACGGGGAAATGGCTTCATTGAAGTGTTTGCCTTTTAAATTGAAATGTTTAGGTAGTACGGATACAGGGAAACGGGGATACGGATAATTGAAGTATCCGTGCAACATAGATATCAGGTCTCCTGTGTTCCGAATGAACAACTAGGATGACAAAGCTTGCATAACCATTTCTGGCAAAGTGTCTTACTTCCACACCAGAAGGTGGTTATGATTTGTATTGCACTGTTTGCACACACCACTAGCCTCAAGAGTTCAACTATAAATTATATGCTCTTATAACTTTGTAAATTTACTCCAAAACCTTTAGCACAGGTAATAATTGGAAATACATACCTCACGAGCCATCAACCTTCGGACATTATGGGCATATAATTTTGGGTTATCTTTCTCTTCTTGTGATGGGTAGTAAATAGGTAATTTCATCACTTCAATGTAATTTATAAATTGACAGAGAAGAAAAAACAAATGGCGTGCCTGCAAAGGGAAATAACTACTGAGACTAACAGCAAACTTGAAAGCATCTCTTAGAAAATTAAAAATTTGCCCCCTGCACTATTTGTCTGTAAAAAGTATAATTTATAAATTTACATTAGAACAGTATGCAAAACGACAAATCTGATTTCGCATTAGCCTCATTCCTTTCCAAAGATTTATGATGAACAGGATCAGCAATAGAAAAGATTCCTAGAGGTAAGTTCAATCCGTATATCTTTTGAGCATGTGCTCTGTTCAACTAGCAAACCAGCTTCTCAATTTGCTTCCCAGTAAGTGGGTAGTATAGTGAAGATTCCAGCTCAATGGTATGAACATCTTAGATAATACAACTCAATTTCTCTCTGCTCAAATGAGGGTATATTCATTTTAAGTTAGTTCCTATGTCATTCCTCAATCTAATACTTTTGTCACCAGCACAGTGCCTATCCATTTAGCACAAACAATTTATGAACATAACTTCCAAGGATCAAACCACCATCTAATAACTTAAAATGAAAAAGAAAAACTCACCCCAGATATTGAATCCCAGGCAGGGCTGAATCTCTTATAAGGATATCTCAGAATCACTGGAAGAACAGGAGCTCCTGCTAAGAATGCACCTGTCTTGAATGGAAGAAGGAAGTCTCCATTTGTAGTGGTGCCTTCTGTAGTAAAATTGAAGATGAATTAACTGCAAGTGTGTTGGCCTGTCACATATTAATGGTACAAATCCTCCAACTGCCTTAGGATTGTTTACAAGATTCATGTCTTTACCAAAACTCAATTCAATTAAGCCCTAGTCCCAAATTCATTTCTACAAAGAGAAATTTCTTTTCCCTAACTTAATGGAGAAAAATAAATAAAAATGTAATAACAAAATTCATTAAACATGCACCATTAACTGGAGGATGCAGTAGAAAAAATAATGCACTCAACACTAACCAGGAAAAAGCATCATCATAGGAGCAGACATATTCTCATGGGCTTCCCGAACTCTTTTGACCACAACACCTGCAACGAGTGAATGGCATTAAATCTAGCCAAAAACTATATGCTCATTTTTCCAAAATATTAAAAGAAACATAGTTGGAATCATAGTTGAATGTTCTATGGAAAAAGTGGTTTAGGTCAATTCCTTTATCACTTATGAACACATGGTCTCTGTGGCTGGAATGTTTTAGGAATGACTACTAATTAGCTTAGTGATTCCAGAAATTATCAAGTAAATTAGGTCAGCTCAGCAGGAAGCAAAATAAGCTACTCAGCTTCAAACACATCAAAGAACATTATATCATGATCTGAAATATAATAAAAAAAAAGTACAGATACCACTTAATCTATCATCATCGCCAAAAAATAGGGACATCAATTAACAGTCCATCTACCTGCAACACCCTTGAAATCAGATGACTTTGACTCCCGCTGAACAAAGACACAGCCAAGGCACTTGCTGTCAAAACCAGAACACCAGAATCAAAATTCATATTGTCCATTTAAATACCACTAAATGACACAAGGAAACATTGTTGCAGATCAGTCATAGTGCAGAATGAAAACCCTAAACAAAATGTAAGACAGTCCTCGAAGAAAGATACAAGTAACAGAATGGAAGTTATCAAGAATGTAAATAAGAAACAGAGCCAAAGGAAATTCGTTATTGTAGTGAAATTCAATCCACAAGACAATTAGAGAATGTTCAAAAACGGCGAACTACACTAACCTGATGAGACCAACAAGGGGAAGTTTAGCCACTGACCTCTTCAGCAATAAAATCCACCATCAAAAATCAGTACAAAAAAAAAAAAAAAGAAAGCGTCGGACATGCCATAGTAAAAAAGGAACATGAACAAACCTTGGCAACAAAACTCGGATAAGAAGAAGACAAGTGATACAAGATATCTATGTACGAAACATGATTAGAGATGATTGCCCCTGGTCTTCCTGCGTCAGACTCTTCCTCTTCAGATTGATAATTTTTTCTCTCACTCTGATCATCGAACTTTGTACTTATTATTAATGGAAATAAAGTTTCATTGAATGTGACAGATACAGAATCCAAAAGAAACCATAAAAGTAGCTATACATATGTATATACACATCAGAAGAAGAAGAAGAAGAATTGAAGATATAAACCTGAGCAGGGAAGTCCTCTAAGATCCTATAAGTCTCTTTAATCCAATAAAATCCAAACGCGAAAAGCATAGCTCTAGCAAAGAACCTCCCGGACGACACAATAACCTCCCTTCTCCACCCTTCCATATGCGCGAAATCCTCCTGCTCCTCTTCCTCGTCTCGATTAGGGGCAGAAAATAAAGTACAAATTCTACAGATTATATAGTCGCAAACCAAAATTGTCATCGCCAGCACAACTCGTATTGGGACAAGCGTCACCATCGCTATCCCTAGCAAAACTTTCTCCGCCAGAGGCAGCTCACCGCGTCCCATAGGACCGTACACGTCGTTTCGTACATAAGCTGCGAATTTTTTCTCAAGCTCTTCAATACTCTCCGTGGCCTGCATTCCGTTAGAGTCGGATTTGAGGAGCGGCCTGTCGTCTTTGCTAGAGCCCTCGTCTCGGGAGGGTTCTGGTACTAGTTCCGGTTCCGGTGGGGTTAGGGGAGGCTGGGATGGTTGGGGATTGACGTGTTTAAGCTCTGTCTCCATTGTTGAATGTAAGAATAAAAAGGATGGATAATGACTATAATTGCTTAAGGATTTTGATTAAATTTGGATAGGCATTGCAGTTTTAGATCAGATCTGAGCAAAAGAATAAAAAAGCTAAGCGTCATCCTCTCTTCTCTATTCTTCAAGTACTGATTGGCGTGCCTTTTAAAAATCCCTTACCCTGAGAGAATATATTACTCCCTCCCTTCCAAAGTCACTTTTTCAAATTAAAAAAAATTTGATTCAATATTAATTTTTTCTTTTCCATTTTATTTTTATATTATACTTATTTATATATTGACCAAATATTATTTTTACAGTAATAATTAATAAATTTTAAATATATCTAACGAAAAATAATTTACTCTCATTTAATTAATTTTTTTTAAAATTAAACCTATTAAATGATTTTCCTATAATTAAATGATTTTTTTATTCAAGTGAAAACGAGAGTTAGTTTGGAAGAGCGGAGCTAGGATTTCATGTTGTTAGTTGAAGTGTAGGATAGGATAGGATTACTGCTTTTACAACCGTTGGATTGAAAGTTAATGGTTATAATGGGACTCAAACAAACTAGCGGACCGCTGGACCTTTATATCATATGCGAACCCTCATCAGTTCAGAATTTGTTTGTGGAGTAGCCGTCATTTTTTTAGTGGGCTTAAACCTGATCCTGTTGGCCCCTGATTTTTTATTCCTTTAATTCTACTTTTGTTTGGATTTGGTACTTGTAAATTCTTAATTTTTTTTTTTTTTAGCTCTTTAGGTTCTTAACATTTGGCTTCAGAGTGTGTTAAATCGGTAATGCGTTGCACTTTCTTAATTTTCCCGAATTTTTTTTTCTTTTCTTTTTCTTCCTGAAACTCGGACTTTTCAAAAATTTTCAAGTTCCTGAATGTTGACACTGGCCTGCAGCATTTTTTCTTTCTTTTCTTTCCTTCACAAACACACCCAAATTAATCCCTCGGGCTTTTCTGGACTAAATTTATTGTTAAAAAAAAAAAAAGACTCCACTGATCTACTCTGTCTTCTGCCTTCTAGTAGAATGGGCAATTATTCATTGCTTCACATAGACGAGAGGGATTTCAATTCTCCCCTTCTGTTGAAATCCAGCTGCGCAAGCATAAGTGAGAACAGAAAATCGCCTTTGAAGCCTGCCAATGGGATAATCAAAACCGATTCTATCATGGAAAATTATTATGAGTTATATTCTATGGTTTCCTGACAATCCAATAAAAGTGTACATAAGCTTCTGAAAAATAAACAAAATTGTTACCATTTTCGCAAGAGAAAGCATTGAGATTAGGTGAAGTTTCCCATCATTCAGATAAGTAGAAAGAACTGTAGAAGTAGGCATTAGCCTATAGGAATTTCACAGCTAACGGTTGCATTCTTAAATGGCCATGAACGTCAAAGCCAATATAAGCATCAATAAATCCATATCCATAGGCTTGACTTAAATTTGGGACCAAACAACTATATTCCAGAAATTTAGACCAAACTTTCGAGACACGGACCATTTATTGAGCGATAGATCCAACGGCAACAACATAAGCACCTTCATTTCCATTTGAAAAAACTTTCAATGAAATGATTGCACATTTGTAGCATCTTGCATCGAGTGGGAGCCTTAGATGCATTGAGGCATGTAAAATAAATATCTGACTGCCTTGTCATTCATATTTAATTATCTTAGTGCTTCTGTCTGAATTTGAGTAATTCTCATTCATGTTTAAATGAACTAAAAAGCCTAAAGTTACGGAAAATGATTTTTTTTTAAATTGGTCAATATGTTAAATCATATGTGATTTTAGTTCTCTCAACTGGACCCTTTTTAAATGTCTGAATTGTCTAATTCACATCCTCGCTTATTGTTACAGGTAATGTCTGAAAATTATTGATTTGGAAGAAGACCTCCTTTCCCGTTATGTAAGAAGAGGATTAACATAATTGTTGGCGAGCCAATAGAATTTGAACTCCCCAAAATGAGGCAAATGGCAATATCTGTGTCTCATAATTTGCCTTTTCCTGCCAAAGTATGGTCTCGAGTTCCCCCATTATGTGATGGTCCCTCCTAATAGAGTGGAGCCCATAGTTTAAAAAGTTAAAAATAGTTGCACCGATTTAAAATTATTGTCAAATTTTTTATTTGTTTCTTACATCAATTGCCTATATAAAGGCACGAACCGGGTAGGAAAGAACAAGCAATACAAGATGAACTGAAAAAATAAAAGAGAGGAGCTCGTGAAGGAATTAGGCAAAGTAATTTTTTGCTTTGAAGAGTGTGAGAGAGTTTTAAGGGTTTGAGAATTTTTCTCAAAGAGTGAGTGACAAAATAATGAAAAAATTATTTTGGGGTGTGAAAAATACTTTGAGTGCCACTATTTTGGTGAGATCTCTGTTATTGTATACCTCTAGCGTTAATTTAGAGAAGACTCTCTCTTGTACCTACTATTTTTATAATGGAAGAATTTTTCGGAGTTTGTCCCGTAGACGTAGTCCAACACTAAGGATGAACCACGTTAAAATTTTTTTGTCATTTATTATTATTTATAATGCAGATTTTACCACCTATTTTATTCACCTATTGGCCGGTTTGACCGCCTCCATATATTTAGTTGTTTGATTATTTTTGTAGTAATTTTTATTTGTCTCTGTGAATATTATTCTGCTGTACCAATACTGTCCAATTTTCCAACATTATGGATTAGATGAAGCAGCACAAAGATGCCTCTAGGGGGCTATTTCGGAGAAAATTCAAATCGTCATGGAAAGCTTGAGATGTTCTGTGAAAGTGCATCGTGAAAATTAGAGAAATTGGGTTACGCTATTCTATCAAGCATGTGCTGCAGTGGAGAGTATGCATTTCGTCATTCATAACTCCCCATGCTGATTAAGATATTTTCCCTGCTGTTCAGAAATTTTTGGTTGGTTACAAGGTTTTTTTTTTTTTTTTTGTTTACTCAAATTTCTTTTTAACCTAACACCTCCTAAAGAGTCTGGATTATTAAATGTGCACCAGAATTTATATTTCATATTTGGGAATGTCAGAATTAATAATTAAAATGTGCTTGCATTCTTACTGGGAATTTAAGAATTTTTTTTTTTTAACGCACAACGTTTCAAAGCTATGATAATAGATGAGATTCCATAATTGGGTAAATCCAGTTGGGGTTTCATATGTCCACAAGGTCAGCAAATTAAAAGGAACTCTTACTGGTCACTCCAATGCTTGATTAGCTATCTGCATTAGGGAGTTACATTCAGGTATTTGATCCTATTTACAATTTTTTTTTTTTTTGGGCAAGGTCCTCCCAGTTATAGTTTGCTTTGTGAATATAGCTGTAGTTCTAGGGACAAGGGAGAGTTTATCACTAACCTCATCAGTGAGTTCTTGTTCGATGTTTCATACTAGTTGGCTGACAAGCTAGTGAATTATATTCTTCTTTCCATGGTTTATTCACAAGGAAAGTCACTTGTATTCGTGTGGGTTATGAATTCTATTAACGGTTTTTCTTACTGTGTTTGGTGAATGGATTATGTGCATCAGTAGATGTTATTGACTCATTCAATTGGTTGCACTACTCTTGACGTCCGTGCATTCATAATGCTTTATTCATTCGTTAGTTTTATCTTGAGCAAAGCTGCCTTTATGTAAATGATCTAAAAGGAGCTAATTGTTGGAATCTTGTTGCCTGTATAAGAAAAATGAATGAAGTATGATTGCTATCATGGGTATGTTATGCGGAATGCAGCCTTTATTTTTTCACACTGAAACATTATGTAAAGTTTGCAGGACTTCATGATCATGGTAGGCTATTCCTCCTCGTTCACTATCATCATGTTTTGACTCCCATCAGATTTGGACGAGGGAGGAATGAGCACCTTGTATTAGCCCAAGGAGTATGATGTTAAATTAGCAGCTTAGGCTGGAAAACAGGGGTGTAGAACATGGATGTCGGGCCTCGGCAACCTGACAGTCGATTTGAATCAGTATCAGTCAGTGGCTGCATAGATAGATGCACAAATAATAGGGAAAAAGGAGAGTAGGTCATCCGAGGGGTGGATGGACGTAATGTAACTAATGCATTTAGCTGCTTTTGTAAAATTGAAATTTGTATCAGAACTATCCACCTTTATCAGTTTTATCTTGAACAGCACAGGGGGAGTTCGCCGGACAGCCGGACAGCGTAAAAATGTAGGGTAACGAGGTTTGTTTTTTTTTTTTTTAAATCATATTTGGAAAGAGAGAAAGCAACTTCAACATGAATGCAATCACGAGTAGAATAACAGAAATATTTTGAAGGGTTGACGTTGATGTCATGTTGTCATAATTAATTTTTAGAAAAATTATATTTACCTCCTTGAGGTTTGACTTAATTGCAACTCTCCTCCCTCTTGTTTGAAAATCAAACATTTACATCCCTTAATTTTTATTTCGTCAACATTTAAGCTCATCTGTTAACTTTTCCGTTAGATTTTTTATATCAAAATACATTTACCTCCCTCAATTTATAAAAATAAAACAGTTTAATCCCTAAGTTCTAATATAATAAAATAATTTAGTCCTTCAACTTTTTAATTATTTAAAATTTAAAATTTAAAATTTCAATACTAACTAAATTTTAGACATGTACACATATCTCCATCAATATGTTTTTTTGAATTATATAAAATTCAAACTAACTCAAAAGTCAAGTTGTAATTTTAATAAATCTATAAATATCCATAAATTTATTTTTTACTCATTTTTATTAATTTTAGCTCCAATTAAAATTAGTAGTATTTAAAACTAAAGTAATATATAAAATGAATTGCTTAAAAAAAAGGTAAAATTAATGAAACCATACATAAAAAATAAATTTGATAAAAATTAATGAATTATTAAATTTAAAATTTAATTTTTTAATTAAAATTAAATTGATAAGGACATGTGTAACCGTTGAAATTTAATAAAAATTGTAATTTTAAATTTGAAAATAAAAGAACAACAATTTTTTTATTAAAATAAAAAGGATTAAAGTGTTAGTTTTTACAAAATATAAGGAGTAAAATGTTTAGTTTGTATAAAATAGACGGAGTAAAAGAAAAAGTAAACGAAAGAACTAAAGTGTTGACAAAATTAAAACTGAGGGATGTAAATGTTCGATTTTCAAACAAGAGGGAGGAAAGTTGGAATTAGGTCAAACCTGAGGGAGGTAAATGTACTTTTCTCTTAATTTTTTTTGAACATATTGTTGTCATAATTAATTTATTAACATTTCCTTAGAGAAGTGTTGGCATGGGCCGACAATGGAGCTGTAGTTCCTTTTGAATGGTTCCTCCTCAAATTATAAATTATATTATGGATCTCTGTCCATATTGTAATATGAACCAGGAGTCCCATACACATGTGAAAATAAAAAGACATTTTTTTTACTGCAGAATGATAAAACAATCACCTCCTTCTTTTTTTTCTTCTTCTTCTTCTTTTTTTTTTTTTACTAAGACAACTTGCAATGGGAAGAGAAGGAATTGAAATCTACACTTTCAATAGTTAGGCACGATTTCCTTTATATGAGATTACCTTTGGATGGGGAAAGCTAACAAAAGTTTGTACAATAACAGTGCCTGTTAGAAATTCTGTTTATTTTGATGGGCATAAGATTTGACGATGGGATAGAGGTGTGGGTGACTTTGACTGAAAAAGACATGGCTAAGTTTGAGTGCAGTCAAAAGCTTCTCCAATTTATTTCAGCTAGAACCTGAGGCTGCCTTGAAATATTACACTTTTAACGTAAGATTCGACATCAATTCTTATACTTTTCTGATTTATATATAGATTCGCATCAAATTTAGGGTGAACCGACTCGAATCGTAATATTCAAATCGTGAATCGTAAGATTCTAATAACAGAGATAACATATCAAGATGAACCAATGGATACTTATTTCTAAACACAGCACACTCAAAAGACATTACTTCAAAATAAAACAATGGGCAAAACTCCACATCTATTAAGCTAGATTAAGGCATCGAACACTGTTCAAAATTTGTTAAAAAGGACAAAACAAAGCAACAATAACATATTCAAGGAAACAAAGAAAATGACCAAATACCTTTTTTCACTCCTAAACTTTATCCTTTTAGTCCATTTCACACACTAACTTTTTTTTTAACCAATAGCACATATGAACTTTTATTTTTAACCTATTTCACCTATGGTCAGACATAACAAAATGCATGTGAAGCACGAGCGATGACATGACATGTATGAGTCCAGGTGGACATCCATGTTAAACCTTTCACTTCTGAACTTTACCCTTTTGGTCCATTTCACCCATCAACTTCAAATTTAACCAATTGCACATATGAATTTCTATTATAAATTTAATAAAATATCAGTGATGAATTTAACTTTTTTATTGTTATGCTAATAATTTTCCTTTAATTTTAATTAGATAAATATTTTTATTAAGATTGATTAACTTGGCTAAATTAAAATAATTTATTAGAATTTTTATATTAAGATTGAATAAAATTATTGAATATTAACTAAACTAAAACAATTTAAATGAGTCATCAAGCTCGCGAACAAGTTCGAATATAAGCTTGCGAGTCAACTTGTAATTTTTATGTTTAATAATTCAATTTAGATATATAATATATAAATTCTTATTGTAAAAATATTGTAAAAAATATATTATTATAATTTTTACATTAAGATTGGCTAAAATTATTGAATATTAACTAAACTAAAAAATTTAAATGAGCCATGAAGCTCGTGAACAAGTTCGAATATAAGCTTGCGAGTCAAGTTGTAATTTTTATGTTTAATAATTCAATTTAGATATATAATATATAAATTTTTATTGTAAAAATATTTTAAAAAATATATTATTAGAATTTTTACATTAAGATTGGCTAAAATTATTGAATATTAACTAAACTAAAAAATTTTAAATGAGCCATGAAGCTCGCGAACAAGTTAGAATATAAGCTTGCAAGTCAACTTGTAATTTTTATGTTTAATAATTTAATTTTAGATATATAATATACAAATTCTTATTGTAAAAATATTTAAAAAAAATATTATTAGAATAAAATTATAATTTTTATTAAATATATTATAATTTATTTAGTAAATAATTTATTTTAATTTTTAATGAATAATTTTAATTTACATATTTTTAAAAAAATTCTTTAAACTTGTTTAGATTTGTTTAAGTTTGCAAACAATTCGTGAACACCAAGTGACATAGTGAGTCATTCGATTATAGGCAAACCAACCTCGAACTAGCCAAAACTCGGCTCCACTTAGTTTAATTATACTCCTACCTATTGTAGAATTCATCAATAATTAAATTATATAATGTCCCTATTAATAAAAGGATGGCTGAATACTTCTTTTTATCCATTTAGTCCATTTCACGTATCAACTTCATAAATTAACCAATTAAATATATGAACTTTTATTTTGGACCGATTTCACCCATAGACACGTCAGCTCTTCTTTCACCAACTAATGCGCCTCACATTCATTGGGCTCACGCTGTCAAATAATGGGTGAAATAGGTTAAAAAATGTTTGACCATGGGTGAAATAGGGTAAAAATAAAAGTTCATATGTGCTATTGGTTAAAAAAAAATTGACGTGTAAAATGGAATAAAAAGGTAAAGTTCAGGGTGAAAAAGAGTATTTGGCTTGACTTAAATTTGGGACCAAATGAGTAAATTCCATAAATTTAGACCAAACTTTCGAGACACAGACCATTAATTGAGCGATAGATCCAATGGCAACATGAGCACCTTCATTTTCATAATAACATATCAAGATGAAACAACAGATACTTATTTCCAAACACAGCACACTCAAAAGACATTACTTCAAAATAAAACAATGGGCAAAACTCCACATCTATTAAGCTAGATTAAGGCATCAAACGCTGCTCAAAATTTGTTAAAGAAGAACAAAACAATGCAACGAGAACATATTCAAGGAAACAAAGAAAATTCATATAAGCCACAGGCCCACAGCATCTGATAGAACTAGTATTCTTAAAACTCAATTAGAGTGTATTTGGATGCAAACATTTGATTTGAAATTTTATTCAAATATTGAAATTTCAAATACGAAAATTTCAAATAACATGTAATTACATGTTATTTCAAATCCTCATTAACTGAGCTATTAAATTTGTTGTAAATTTATTTAAAATCCTCATACTACAAATCTATGTAGTTTTCAAATAAGAGATTTCATTGAAATCCAAATCCATGCTCAAATCCTTTGTATTCAAATATAGCATTAAAGAATTCATGCTGTTCCAAAGAGTGGAGACAACTGGTCACATGCCCTTTCTCTAGATCTAAGATGAAACTAAGGATGCGTAAAGCAAACATAATGCCTACATTTTATCATTATGTTAGTTTGTAATCTATTTTATCCTTATGTTTTACCAAACGTATTCCCGTTTGGCCCATCAAAATCAGCAAATGAAATGACTAGCAAATGCTCAACAATCAAGAACTCTGGAATCTATTAAGAATGTCATACGCAAGGAATTCTTTTTGATCCACTGTCAATGTTTGGTATTATTACGGTTGGAATTATCATCCAAATAGTATAGAAACAAGAATCACTGAGATTTTAAAGGGCTTATTCTATCTATCTCCAAGCCCCAACATCATAAGACTTATTTTACTTTTTCCTTCAATTGCAATGTAGTAGCAACTACAGAATAAAATTATTGAATACCTACTGAAATAAATAGCTGTAGTTGAAGCCTTAATTTAATCCTGAGCAACCAACCATACCTTGTGAAACAATCACTATTCTCAGCAAGAGACCCCATACCTTGTGAAACAATCACTATTTTCAGCAAGAGACCCAATTCTTATGAGTACTTATGAGAGCAGACAAAAGCCCTGCAACTGACAACAAAAGCGGAGCCGACAACCTTCCTTTCCCGTCACGGATATCAGCTAAAGCCATTAACCCATCAGCCAAATCCTGCACAATTGAAAGCTTCTTCATCAACTTCTTTTCTCTCAATTTTCTCTTTCTTTTTTTTTCCTCTTCAAACCCATTCCCTCTCACATCAGCAACTTCAATACTCGATTCCAAACACATCTCCTCTTCATTTAATTTCTTCAAATCCCTAAATTTGATAGAAATGCTGCCTATATATCCAATAAACTCAGCCCAAGCACTGATTTTTCCCAATTTCTTTGACTGTTTACTGTCGATCAAACCCGCCTTAGATAGCCAAACAAACTGTTCCACAAAATAATACAATCCCTCGCCTCCATAAGCGATAATAGAGAGGACAATTTCTTGCTTTGAATCGAAATGAGAGTTTCTAATAGAGTTGATGTCTTGAACAAATTTACCCAGTCGAAATGCTTTACGACTCAATCCTACGCTGGACTCGAAACTCTTTAATCGCTGAGTTAAAATTAGGGTTTCAGGAAGGGCAGAGGAAGCTAAGATAATTTTAGAGGCGTAACGCGAGATCTTGAGAAGCTTGTCAACGCCGTCTCGCTTGGCAAGGTAAGTTTCTAGGTGGTTGAGAAAGTCTTTTTCTTTTGACGGTGCCGCTGGGGCCAGGGTTTTAGGGATTGCCGGGTTTTCTGACTCGCTGGCAGTTTTTGATGAATCGGAATCCATGGTGATGCTTGGATATGAGACACAGATGGATGCCAAGAGCAAGAACCGAAGCCGACGGTTTTGACATTCTGTTTATTGTAACTGATTAGTTATAAACGGCGACGTTTAATGCTCGCGCGCTTCTTATCTTACGTCGTCTGCTTCTCATTGTTGCGCGTGCCACGGCGTCAATAATTGCAGATTTTTCTT
>CATIWM010579641.1:0-26441 GCA_949671775.1 Mallotus repandus
GACAAACCCACGAGCTCAAGTGGGTTTGAGGTGAAGACAAATTGAGCAAGATGCAAATAAAGCTTTTTCTTACACTGCGACGACGCTTTGTGGCTTCTAGAATTCAATCTTTTCAATTGCCTTCACCACCACACAAAGCCCCACACATGTTTCGTTGTGGACTTTTCCACATTTTTGTTATATAAGATAAGATCTAGATTTAAAATAAATATAAAAATAATAATTTTTTATCAATAACATTAATAAATAATAAAAAAATAATGGAATTAAAAATTAACATTAATATAAACTATTCATGCACTTGTATTTTTCTTTTTTATTTTTAAAATATTGATATCATAAATTTTTATTAATTTAATTTGATTTAAGTAAAATTATAAATATAATAAAAATATTTTGATAACTAATTTAATATAACTATATTTATACATTATGCATATTTATTTTAACATAACTGTATACATCTAAATAGAACTAAAAAATGGTACTAATATAATTTAATTTTTGATAACTTGTTTATTTTAGGTATTATTATAGAGAAGCATTATTAGGAAAATTTTTCTAATATTAATTTGGTTCAACGAAATCCTTAAGCAATAAATGAAAGATATGCTCACTCAAATTATGATGTGAGCTAACATTATTAAACTTTTAAAAATTATTGTTTGCTTAAAAAATTAACTTAATTAATTAAAAACTCTCTCGCTGTATATTACTTTTGGTATTATGAAACAGTTTTAACTAGGAGGGCTGATTACTCTACAACAAATTATTTGAGACTTGCTTCAAACCAAAGATAACAACTTATCCAGATATTTTATTTAGCTGATAGAATTTTTTTTTTTAATTAGTTATAGCTTAAGTGTTTGATAAAATATCAAATTAGCAGCTGATAGTTATTTTTATTCAAAACAACAGCGAATTTGATAATTTTTATTATAAAATCTTTTCATATAAATTAATTTATATTTATTTTTATTTAAATTATTTTATCTTATTAAAAAATAACTAATAACAAATAAGTTCAACTTAATTTTTTATAGCTCATAATCAAATTAATATTATTTTAAAATATAATTAATAATTAAGTAATTATAATATTTATACCTATAATTATTTTTAAAAAATTATATAATAATATTTATATTTTAAAATTCATTTTAAATAATTTCTATTAATAATTTTAATAATATTGAAATCAAAGACAATAAATTATTATTTATTAAAATATACTATTTTTAAATAATTTATATAGCTAAAAAAATATTATAAGCAATATATAATTATATTTACAAATAAATTATAATTTTTATGATCATTTGACATTTTAAGAGCAACAATTAACAAAATTTTATAAAACATTTCATATTTATCAACTAATAGTCATCATCTATCAATTATCCGCTATCTATTAGCTGCAACCGTTATCACCTACTAACCAAACACGCCCTAAATATAATAACATAAATAAGTTGTAGCCAATTATTTAGTAATTCTTTTAATTAATACAGCTGTCGGTTGCACTAATTTCTTCTTTATGCAATTTAATGATTTTTTTTTTAAGAAAAAGGAGGGAAAACTAAAGTTATTTTTGGTTTAAAGGAAAAACAATATGAATTTGGCAAGATAGTTCATATTTTTTTTTTCAAATGAGCAACATCCATTCATATATTTCTAAATAATAGGGAAATAAATTGATTTATAATTTTATATGTTGATGAATTTTGTGTAATAGAAAATCGTCATTTCTTTTTTAATCGCATAAAGTTAATTTTATAAATTAATTATGAAAAAGTTTATATATTCATGTTAAACTAGTTTCAGAAAAAAAAAATGACCATTAGAATATCCCTCTGACATATTTATTCATATTTTAATAGATAAAAGTGTAAAATATACCTTATGCTTGTGTGTTTTTCACTAAATGTCTTATGATTTTTTTTCATTTATGATTTTTTTTACATGGCATATTAATACCATATCAACTATCATCATTTTTTTAATAATAAAATTTGTTCAATAATTTCGTCCAACTGAGTACTGTGATCTCATACAAAATTAAATTAACATGTATTTTTAATTTTATAAATAATAAAAATATAATTTTTAAAATAAATTTGTAATATATTTAAAAGTTTTGATGTTTTGTTTGCTAATCATAATATATATATAAAAGTATGAATAGAAAAAAAAAAATTTTAATAAAATTGTGAAAGAAACATCAGGTGTACTGAAACATTCTATCTAGACTAGCACCTCTATAGCACCAACATCACTTGAATCCTTCAATCTCATTATTAATCAAAATAAAAGAATACATTATTTGTATCAAACAACCAAAAGGCAAAAAAAGCAAACAAAGCTAACAAAATCTAAAGCTTTCTCTAACCATAGCATCATGAACCATGGCAGAATGAGCTTCTTTTGGGTAAGAATCCCACAATTGAGTTGCATGAAGACCAACTCCCATAACTGAAAGACAATCGGCCACTTGATTTCCTTCCCTATAAATATGAATTATATGAACATTGAGCTTGTCAATAATTCTCAAACAATCTTCCCATTCCTTGCACAAAGACCAAAGGACAACTGCACTCCGGCGATGGACAAGGTAAACCACCAAGGCAGAATCGCACTCCAACCACATGCTATCAAAAGACATATCTGAGGTTTTTTTTCATTGCAATTATCACTGCTGAAACTCAGCTTCAAAGGCATAACAAGTTCCAAGTGACGCTGCTAAAGATGCAATAGCCAACCCATCATGAGTTCGAAATAAACCCCCAGCTCCTGCCATCCCCGGAGCACCATGAGTAGTACCGTCGATGTTAATTTTAACCTAACCAAGAGGAGGCTTGAGCCAGGTAACCGAAACCAGTAAAGGACATTTCCGTGGCACACCAGTGATGTGAAAACGGCGAAGGGTCTGAAGATCATCGACAGAATTGCTCATATGGCCGATGTTGAACATAGAAGTCTCTCTAATGTCAGAACATATAATTCTTAATGCAGCAGAAACCGAAAGACGATTGTCATGAAATATGATCTTATTCCTAGAGTACTAGATACAATGAATAACCGCGATCACACCAGCTCGCCATAAGGCACATAGTTGAGATAAAAAATTATGAAACCAGACAGTCCTGAATAGATCCATAAAATGAAAGGGAATTGCAAAACGCACCTGAAATAAATTGCCTAATGCTTGCCATAAAGAAATGGCAAAGCGACAGGAGCAGAAAATATGGTCCATGGACTCTGAATCCGAAGTACATAGTCAACATTGTGAAGGGAAAACCAGACCTCTTTGATGCAAGATATCATCTGTTGGGAGAGATGAATGAATTACTCTCTATAGAAAAAAAGAGCGAGACGGGGGCAAGTAATGTCTCCATAAATCTCTTTCCCAAGCAACTTTAGAATGATTTGGCCAATAAAAATAGTAAAAAGCCTTACAAGAAACCATACCATTCCTTGTCAGACGAAACACAAAAACATCCTCACTAGAATGAGAGAACATGACATTCTTTATCTTTGTACTAAGCATAGGATAAGCAATCTGAAACTCTTACGAAATATGCCATGAATTCTGAAAATGAAAAAAAAAAAAAATCCTACACTTGAGATGTTTTCAAAAAGATTAAGGGATGGCAAGTGTATCTGAAATTGATTCTCCAAGCCAATTATCATTCCAAAAATTAAGGTTGGAATTATGAGAAGGCAACCACTGAGAATTATCTTTAATATCAATAAAACAATGCTTAATGGAGCTCTAAATCGAAGAATAAATATGTGACGTACGAGGCAAATGAGCAGCATTCAAGAATCTAGATCGAAGAAAGGAGAAAACATGGTCTTGACTACAATGAACTTTCCAATCTAAATGACACAGCATGGAAATATTAATATGGTGTACACGTTTCAAACCAAGGCCTCCCTCCTCTTTAGAAGTACAACAAAGATCCCATTTTACCACCACCAACTTCTTCTCATTAATAGAACTAGTCCAGATAAAATTCCTGATGGACTTTTATAAATTTTTAAGCAACATCGAAGGCCATTTATATATCATGAAGGAGTGAAGAAAAGATCTATAGATCACAGAATTCACCAAAATAACTCTACCGGCCATAAAAAGTAAATTGTCGGTCCAAGAATCAAATTTTGACAAGACTTTATCTACCAGCCCTTACAACAAGCGTCTCTTGGGAGTACCTTGAAAAAGGAGAACACCCAAGTAATTAAAAGGAAAAGAACCCATCTTCATTCCAACCATATTACTAAGCAAAGTAGCCCGATGAGAAGAAACTGAGCGACCAAAGTAAATATCGGATTTGCCCCAGTTAACCTTTTGACCCGAGATCCTCCTATAATCTTCAAAAACACGAGAGAGCTGATGAATATTAGCTTTAGTAGCTCTAAAAAAAATTAAAATGTCATCTGCATATAAAAAATGAGAAGGACAACTAACTCTAGAAGTAGAGTACATAAGAACCAAGGAAATATTTCCAAAAAGCTGCAAAAGGCGCCTATTAAGATATTCCTCGGCAATGCAAAAAAGGAAAGGAGAGAGAGGATCCCCTTGTCTCACCCCACGAGAGCATGAAAAATAACCCTTAGGAGCACCATTAATCAAAATAGAGATTCTAGCTAAGGAAAAAATTGCTTGGACCCATCTACAAAACTGGTCTGAAAAACCAAAATTATGAAGCATAAAAATAATAAAATCCCAATCCATGGAATCAAATGCTTTCCTAATATCAATCTTCATACCCATATTCCCTCCAAGACTTCTCTTATTCAAAGGATTAACATTTTCAGAAGCAGTTGCAATGCAGTCTTCCACATGACGACCTTTTATTAAACCAAATTGAGATGGAGCTATAATATTCCCAATGAAAGAAGCCAAATGATTTGCCAAAATTTTGGTAATAATTTTAAAAATAAAATTACTTAAAATTATTGGCCTAAAGTTCTTAACAAAATTGGCACCAGGAACTTTAAGGATTAGGATCATGAAACTAGAATTCAACCCATTCAAGATATACCCAAAGCGAAAGAAACTATAAACTGATTCACAAGCATTTCGCCCAACAAGAGCCCAACAATGCCAAAAGAAAAGGCCAGTAAATCTATCAGGACCTAGTGCACTGTAAGGATTCAAATCAAACACAACTTACTTGATTTCATCAAATTTTGGAATTTTACAAAGAGCAATATTGTGGTCATCCGCCACCAATTTAGGGATGACCGAAGGAATGGAAGAAAAGTCCTCATTCAGATGCTCAAATGCAAAAAGAGAAGAAAAGTAATCAATCACGTACTGCTTAATGACCGAATCATCTGAAATCATAATACCATCAATGCACATGCTGTGAATCCCTGCTTGAGGTCTTTAGAGAGCCAAAATCCCATGGTAGAACTTGGAATTTCTATCCCCATCTTGAAGCCATTTTAAACGACATTTATCTTTAAAAAGTGATTCTTGATTTTTAAGATGATTAGAAAGCACCTGATTAGCAAGCAATTCCTTAGCATGAAGATCATCCAAAATACTAGAGAGCTCAATTTCATATTACACCTGAAGCAAATTTTGCTTTGCAATTGTAATAGAATAATCAAAGTGTCCAAACATTTCTTTTTTCCAAGAGCGCAAAAATCCCCTAAGCAACTTAAGTTTTCGCACAAGAACAAACATTGGATGCCCTAGAACAGTTTGAGAATTCCCAAAATTTCCAACAACTAAAAATAAATCATCATGATTAATCCATATAGATAAAAATTTAAAGGCAAATCTATACTTTAGGTCCCTCAACTTTTTGACTTTTTTTTTTATTAAGTCTCCCTCTTTTAATTTGGCTTTATGTCGTCACTTAGCTTTAATTTTGGATAACATTGAGGACATAAATAATAGACCTACCAAATTGAAAATGGCAACTGTGAAATGGTGTGACAGCTCAGCGTAACTTTTCCACGTCACTGCCAACTCAATGCCATATCTGATGTCGTTTATATAAATGAAGAAATGGACATTGTCCCTCTCAAATCCACGAACCCTAGCAGTTGGAAAACCATAGCATAAAATTTCTCTTCTTAAATCTACAATCTTTGGGTGATTGAAGCCATATTTGAAGGGAAATGGTGAATGTGAATTAAGAACATGAGGAACCCTATGAAGATGAAGATATTGTTCGACATGAAATCAGTGTTGTTGTGGCCATTCTGCTTGAATGATGGTAGCATGGACAAAAAGGAATCCTAGAAGAAGATTTTTTTGATTTGGAAATCCTAATACGATAATAGTATTCTTCAGCTTGAACTATTTAATGTACATGAATGAATAGTAGAATGTTAATAACTTGCCTTTTTTTAAAGATGGTGAGAATGTTAATTTTTGTACAGTATAAAAAGAAAAAAAAGATTGATTTATAGTCATTATTAGAATGGATGTAATGAACAAAGCTCTTAGAGCTTGTAAGAATGCAACTATATTTAGTTGTTGTTGTTGTTTGGTTGAAGAATTGAGAACTGATAAGTGAGGCAGTGCACTTTTAATTTTTGAATTTAATGATATAAATCTTATGTTCAATAATTAATTCTTGTGTTGTATTAATGATAGGAGGAACATTACAATTTTTTCAAGTGGCATGATTCATCCTATGCAGACCACATAAAAAAAATGTTTTGGACTCTGAAGTGCTAGGAACATGAGTTGAGTTCTAAGATCTTCCAATTGAATTTGCTGAATGAAAGGGCTAGTGCTGCTGATGCCATTGTAATGGAGGTTGAGCTTGAATCTCTGCGAAAACAAGTGGCAATGATGGATTCCACATCAGCTATCCAAGAGTTAAAGGCATTGAAGGAAGCTTTGAAAAAACTAATCCAAGATGATTAGTTTTGTATCAAGAAAACATGCAGTGTTATATTAAGTCTAAATGTGTTATTTTGTGAACTTAGTAGTTGTTAAGAACTTAAGTGATTTGTGTTGTTAGGATAATGAATGTGTTAAAATAAATTTATGTTTGTGTTGTTAGGAACTTCGTTATCTTGTATATGACATAGGTTGGCTATCCAGCTTATGTGTTTTATGCTATAAAGCTTATGTTAGCTTATGTTATTACTGTGAAGCTTATTTAACTATTTTACAAAGCAGGTTTCATCCTACTTGTGAATGGTTGACAAATAATTGTTGGCATATTTATCAATAATTAGCTAATAAACAACAAAGGAAAAACAACAAATAACCACAACAAGACTCATCTGGTAACAAAAATAACATACTGTTAACTAAGGTTTCATCCTACTTGTGAATGGTTGACAAGTAATAGCTAGCATATTTATCAATAATTAGCTAACAAACAACAAAGGAAAAACAACAAATAACCACAACAAGACTCATCTGGTAATGAAAATAGCATGTTGTTAACTTAGGTGAATCTAGTACAAAAGCACCATAATTCTTGACAAAAAAAAAAAAACTACTACAAAGCATTCCCATATTGCTTGACAAAATGAAGAGGTTGTTGTGAGATTGCTACATAGTATATAGTCATATAGTTATACAAGCACTTCAACCTAATGCAATGACTAGTACAAAATACAACCAATAATCACAAAAACCTATCGTGTGCTATTTCTATTAAATTTGGTGCGCCTAACCCTTTCCTTGTTCAATTTTTCTGCCTGAAGTTGATGAGTTATAACTATAGCTCTTCCATTCCACTACAAGCCTTTAGCCTGATATCCTAAATCATTATATGATGTTTTATTTCCTGCAGCCTTGGACTATTGAATAAGCATATTCACTAGCTGAGAACAGCTTTTAAAACCACCAGTTTACAACAAGCACAAAATGACACATAGACACTAAATAACTTCATTAAATGACTAATACAGTGATGAATTCAATGAGCATAGCACAAAATCCATCATGACTTACATTTTCCTCTATAGCACTACTCCCTTCGGCAATTTTGTTTAATCTTCTTTGTTCCATGAAAGCAATAAACTCCCTTTGGCTTTTCTCTTAATGTGCTCTCAAAGCCCTAGAACTGGCTTCTTAATGTTCTCTGAAAGCCCTAGCACTGGCTTCCTTATAGGCAATTAAATCTAATTTAGCTTCACTCAATAATATTGTATTTCCAATTCCCTTTTGCTTTTGTGTATCAACATGTGCAGGTTGAGATAATGAAGCCTTTGCTCTCTTTGGCTTTGAGAATTGAGATAACAATTTAGTTGTTGGATTTTCATATGCTTCTTTTCCTTTTTTTTTGCAGCTGAGTTGGACGTTTGTAAGCATCTGTTTTACATGACTGTTTAGTTGATTGGCTATTTTCACCTACTGCCTATTAAATATTCAATCAAATTTTGGAAGTTAAACTAAGATAAATATCAACATTCAGATAATAATATCTATTGTTAATCAATAAACTAAAATAAATAGCTGATATAAGCATTCAAGAATTAATGGATATTACATGTTAAAGATTGATAACCACCTATGATGATCTTTATGGGCAACCTCTAATGTTATGGCCCAAAGTTTTATATAATTTGCAAGAAATTTGTTGACCATTCTTCGATAACTTGCCAATCTTCTTTGGCTCATCTTTGTCTTTCCTCCTATTGAGCTTAGGTCTCCCAAGCATTTTTCTAATAGCTGGTGAGGCAATGGTTTCTTTGCCTATCTTAGGCCTCAACATCCTTCCCTTAACTGGTTACAAGCTAAACTAATAGCTCTTACTGGAGGTCTCCTTTATGTACCAATTTGAAATAAACACTTCAAGCTCTTGCTTTGCATTATAGATAGCTACAATCACATGTTGGCAAGGGATTCCATATAATTCCCATTCCCTGCAGCTACAAGTGTGAGTTTTCAGATTAACAATATGTTTCTCAACAGGGTTATAAATATTGAGGACCTCATAGCCATCATCACTATTCTAAATCATTTGCCATGAGTGTGAATAAAGCTTATTCTTATTAAGCTTTTCCATTGCCCTTGGAGAAATGTTTGTCTTCTAAGAGTTAACAAACCTCCTCTTCACAGAAATTCTCTCCATGCATTTCAGTTGAATATCCTCCAACATTATAAGGATTGGCTTGCATCGAGCTTCTAGTATCCACCCATTAAATGTCTCTGACATATTATTATCTACAGACTCACAAACTGAATGAGTTTTGAAGTAAGCTCTTGACCAAGCATGAATTGGATACTCCAAAACTTCTTTTACAATTTGTCACCTAGCATGTTAAGTTCCTCTAAGTTTATCTCTAGCCTTTCCTTGAATGTGCTTTTGGCACAGTTCCAAAAAGCTACTTTCCGTTCTTCCCCTCTCCACTTCTTAGACCATGAAGCATAAATATGTCGTGCGCACCTTTGATGTTCCACATTGGGCAAGTTCTCTCTAATAGCACTTAGCAAGCCCTGTAAAACATGCTTTTAATGTTAATATTTAGCAAACAAACACAAATTCATAGATATATATATATACTTTTCATTCTTCCCCTCTCCACTTTTTAGACCATGTAGCATAATTATGTTGTGCGCACCTTCGATGCTCCACATTGGGCAAGTGCTCTCTAATAGCACTTAGAAAGCCCTGTAAAACATGCTTTTAATGTCAATATTTAGCAAACAAACAAAAATTCATATATATATATATAATAAAGTTTTGTTTAAAATGCACCTTTTGCATGTCTGAAATTATTGTATAGTTATCTCTATCGACCAATGGTAAATCATGCTTTAAACATTTTAAAAACCAGCCCCAATTTATCTTATTCTCAATAGCAACAACTGCCCAAGCAATAGGGAACATTTGGTTATTCCCATCCTTGCCTATTGCACACAGCAGCTGACCCTTGCACACTCCCTTTAAAAAACACCTATCTAACCCTATAACTAGCCTACATCCAGCCAACCACCCTTGCATGTAAGCATTAAAACACACATAAAATTTCAGAAATTGGTTCTCCCCAGTTTCTTCATTCTTGCATGCTTTCGCCACATAAGTTGTTCCAGGATTGCTCTCTTTTATCACTTCAACATAGTCATGCAACAATGCATAATCATCTTTATATGTACCCATAAGATCCTAAACTATCTTCTTTTTTGTATTATGGCAAACTGTCATACTAATCTTCAGCTTCAATTCCACCTCCACTAGCTTCTTTAAATATGCCAACTTGATATGAGGCATAAGCATTATCCTCTCTTTATAGTGTTTGGCCAAATATCTACTTGTGGCCATTATATTCCTATTGTCCCTGCTGTATTGATGCTTTGGATGATAAGTGTTAACTTTCCAAGTGTCATCAATCCTATCTTTGCTAATTAGTAACACCCATGGACACCCATCCTTAGGCCTTGCTCTAATTCTTTTATCATCATTTTTAACTAAATGTACTCTAAGACCTTTCATAATAGAGTGGCAATTGCCTCTCTCACTTGCTTCACATTCATAAAAACCTTCCTAAGATAGAAAACAAGTATTAAAGCTTCACCATCAAACAAAATCTTTAAACTAGGCTGCTTCCTTTGAGCTTCTTCCTTATCTGTGTCACTGTAATAGCTTCCTAGTTCATCAGAATCATAATAAACACTACCTGTTGAATCATAATATGTATCTAGATCATTATTGGCACCCAAAACTTCATCCTCTTCAATTAGAATATCAAACTGACCCTCCTCATTAGCTGCATTTGTTGTTGTCTCATCATTAGCTACTGTAACAGTGTTCTAAAAATTATTCCTCAAAAATTGCATGGTTATTTGCTGATCTGAGCTAGATAAAAGAGAGACATTACCAACACCCAAATTATCAAAAATAAGAACCCAAATTGAAGGCAAATTGAGATCATTATATGTAAGCAAAGATAGCTTTAAAGATCGCCAAAAACTAGAAGAAATATTAGCAAAGTGAATCTTTGGTTCAGAAAGACATAACATATATGGAGAATGAGTCTTACAGAAATTAAAAAGGGACTGTTTGGTAGGATCATTACCAATCCCTCTGCAATTCTAGTAAAGTACCTTCATTGGGATAATTATTTGTGAGACCTAGTAACAGGTCTTATCCCAGTCAGAACTGCCGAAGATGAAGCCTTCTTCTGTTTCTTTTTATTTAACATTGTTATCTAAGGTTGTTTCTTTTTGTTTAACACTGTTATCCAAGCTTTGTTCGGCCACTGCTTGTATCTCCTATATAGCTTCAGGATTTAATTCAGGGGGACGAGCCAAAGGAGAGGTGATCAAAGCTCGCTCAAAAGGCACAGGATCAATTGAAGAATTTTCTTTATCATCAGCCACTGCAACGCTAGCATCTACGCAATCACCATCTAACTTACCATTATTATTAGAACCTAAATCATTAGGTTTCTCTAAGGTTTCTTTTGTATTGATATTGACATCAATAATAACTAGATCTTTTAAAGTATCTGTTTGCAAAGTTGCAAATGCATTGGTCACTAGAACTACCTCGACATGATGTGATTTTGGTTTCCAAACCTGACAGACTCGCGATCTTCTATGAGCACACTTAGGCTCAGGTGTGTCGAGAAATGGATGTTTATTCAGTCTGCATGAAGCAACATCATGTCCTATGGAATGACATGTCGAACAGAATTATGGGAGATTCTTAAAGCTCACATCAATGTCGAGCAAATGCCCTTTACACTCAAAGATAATTTACTGTTGTATTGGCTATGAAAGGTCAATGTCTATTAAGACTCTTGCAAAGTGGCCATAGTCACCTTCAAGCATTGCCTTGTCAATGCGCATTGGAACTCAAATATTGCGGGCAATATCCGTCAGAATTTGCTGGTCCCATAACTCCTATGGCAATTGATAAAAATGAGTCCATATTTGAGTCGTTGATGTTTTCTCTTTGTAAGGATCGAAACTTGGATTCCATCTTTGCAGGTGTAGAATCCCAAGTTTTAGCGATAATGAACCTCTACCCCACACAAGATCCTTATCTGAAGTCAAATTAAGTAGAACCTAGTAAAAGCCTCGCCCTCGAGATATGAGATGCCAATTCCTTATACCCCAAAAAGAGGTGAGCTTTTCCTTTAGCTTCAGAAGGGTCCAAGGTGTATCCCCTTTGTTTAGCACTACCTTAACAATAAAAGAATGTTGGCATAGCGTCAAACGTTTTTGGTAGATCTCGGAATTAATTTTAACGGCCTGGTATGTTCCTGCCTTTGAAAGGCTGGGTAAGATAATATCAGGTGGTGGTACAACTATTTCCGCAAACATTTTAAGGGTTGTGTCTACAAAAGTTGTATTTGCATGGGGAGAAGACTGACATTGAAAAGCAAATAGCTCAGCATGGCTGAGATATTCATCCGTTGGAGGCTTATCGGAAACAGAACCTATCGCCGGCATGACAGCGGTGCTAGGGTTCCAATCCTTCCTTTTATTTTGCATCTACGTGGGGAAAACTTTTTTGGATGAAAAAGGACATACATTTTATATATTAACAAAAATAGTATTAATTTAGTTTTGAAAAATTTTAAAATTGATGAAGATAGTATTATTTTGTATTTAAAATTTAAAAATTTATATTTAAAAATTAAATAGATTTAAATAAAAATAAAATAATTACTTTTATATTTATCATCAAATTTAAATAAATACATAAACTATTAAATTATTATAAGGTTCCTTTACAAATATTTATCAAAAATTCGTATTTATAATGCACTACATTTTGCAAGAATCATGAATAATATTTAAAATAAATAATTTTATTATTAATTTAATTTATATAATTATACACAATTTCTAATACATATGAAAATTTAAAATTTTATGAATTGATAAATAAGAAGAATTTATTTTCCAAGATTTATATATAGTATAAATATATATTTTACATGTAAGTAACTAAGAAAATATAATTATTTTTAAGCAATAAACTTTAATCAATTAGAAAATACTTATCCTTTAGATAGTGTCAAAAAAAATTATACGATTAATTATTTAAATTTTATATAAGCTAAATATTTTAATTTAAAATTTTAATTTATTTTATTACAAATTTATAAATTTATTTTAATTATATTATAGATAAATAATATTACTTTTCCAAATACTTATATTATTCTATAATGATATTATATGTTAAGTTTTTTCATATAGGAATTCCTATTATAAATATGTGAATATTTTAAATAATTTTGGTCAAAAAAATATTTTAAATAATTATTCTTATATTAGTATTTCTTTTTTTATAACAACTATTAAAATATAATATATGTCTAATATTATCTATTATTTAGTATTGAAATATATTTTATTATGTTATAATGATTTGTATATTTTATAATTAAAAAATTAAAGTAAAAAAATGTTTAATAAAAATTTTAATTACATGTATTGCACATGAGAAAAAAATTAGTAAACTATTTAAAATGTAATTTTTATATTGACATTTTTTTATTTAATATATATTAATAAATGAATATTTATGCCGTTGATGCTTAGCCAAATTAATTGAGGCGGAAGTTTTTATGAGATATTAATAAGCCACATCCAATAAAAAAATAAATATTTATTATTTTGAAATGAAAAATAACACTACTTTTTGTCGAAATCAGGGACGGGGAAAATAAAAAAGTGACAAATTAATTATGAATCACTACTTTATGTTATTGTCTTCTAGATTGATAAAATACTAATTCGAGCCCCAAAAAAATCCTTTTTTAAATAAAATATTATTTTGAAGAGGTAAATATTCCTCCTCTAGAAGACAAAATAATATCTTACCTCTTCAAATAAAATATTTGCTTTTTTATGTTATTGTCTTCTAGATCTTCTAGAAGGAGGAGAGAGGCTGCAGGTCGTTGAAAAGATGTCATTCTGTATGTAATGACTAATGTCCAATTAGATGTGACTCTTAATAAGACCAGGCTGGCGCGTAGCTATAGAGATAACATGTATTAACTTGCAACAACCAAGAGCACCTCCAATACGGTTTTTATTTCACATATAAACTCTATATTATAAAAAATAATAATAAAAAATAAAATTTTAACACACTATTTTATTTTTAAATTATAAATTAAAGAGTAAGTTTAACTTTCAAAATTTACTTTCTATCTCACTTTTTATACAAAAATTAATTAATACATCTCTATTTTCTATATATATTCTTATTTTTTATTGATTTATTTTATTATCTAAATTTCTTTCTCTTTCTTTTCATAATATTTAAAAATTAAAATTAAATACTTTTAGGATAAAAAAATGAAGAGTGAAATATAAAGAGTGTATTGGACTTAAATAAAATTATTTACTCTTTATATTAAAAAAATTCTTAAGATATTCTTTATTTCCTAAAATATTCTTTATTTTAAAGAGTACTATTAGAAATACTCTGATAGTGTCATTCCCCTATGTATTAACATGCATCAACTTGCAACAACTTGCAACATTTGTCATTGCTAATGAGTTGGTTGAAATAGCGACAAATATAAATTTATTTTAAATAAAATTTTGAGTGCCAAATTTACTAAACTTATTGGATTGAAATTCTGAAATAATAAAAATTCATATTTCTATTAGATTTTAAAAAGTATTAAATATAAAAAAATTGGGATAAGTACAAATAAATAGTTTGTGGTTTAAACATTTTAGCATCGAGATTCAGTAATTTTTTTTGTGACATTTTAGTATTCTGTGATTTCAAATTAATAGCACTTGAATGATAAAATTTGTTACAACTCATGATTTCTCTCACTTCTCGCATCCAAAAAAATTTATTTTTAATTTTAATCAAATTCTCATAATTTTAACATGGATTTAACAATAGTGTAATTGTTCATAATATTTAGAATCTTTTTTTAAAAATAAAAATATGAAAATTTGTTTTTATTTTTTCTTTTATTTATGTTATTATTACTACTTAAAACAATCATGAATAAACTTATTTTTTTCTCCTCTATCAAATTGTATTAAAATTTTGATTTTCGGATGCTTGAGGAGAGAAAAATCAGAAGTTGTAACAAAATTTGTCACTTAAGTGCTATGAATATAAAACCACAGGGTTTTGAAGTGTTACAAAAAAATCACAGGCCCCTAATGCTAAAACGCTTAAACCACATGATACTTATTTGCATTTATCTCAAAAAAATTATTATAATACAAATTCATACATAGCACTTTCATATTCTTCAATACTGCTGGTCCGCCCATCTAAAATAAAATGATTTTCATCTCGTCATAGTGCATGACACTTGGTGAGGAGTTCAAATTCCCCTTCTCCCCTTTCACCTTCATACATACTAAAAAAATGCTATTGTGATGCTATCAGGTTATTTGTAGTTATATAGTGAAACTATCTAGTTAGATTAAGAGAAGAAAGAACATTATATTTTTGGCTGGGAGAATTAATAATAAGGAGGACATATAAGAAAATAAAAATAAATAAGAGAAATGTGATGAATTTTTTTTTTGAACAACTAAATTCATTCAATTAAAAAATTAGAGGTTACATTCTATGTCTCTTTGAATGAGCTGACGATGAACATTAAAGTTGTTATCAAGCAAAAGCAGGCTACCATTGTTTTTTGCCAACCAATCTGCTACACTATTAGTTAATCTAGGAATATAGGCAACACTAACTTCTGGACTTCGATCCAAAAGTTGTTTGATATCTTCAATAATAGTTGTTATCTCCTATGAAGTGGACTTGGCTTGATTATTCAATATTTGAACTACTTTTAAATAATCTGATTCAATGGTGACTACCTATGAAGGATGGATGTTAGCAAATCTTATTACTTCTCTTATTGCCACTATTTCAGTTTAAAGAGCAGAATGGCAATGCAAGACCTTACTTGACATGTGAATGATTTGGCCTTTATGATCTCTGCAAATGAAGGCTAATTTGTGACAAAGAGAGTCATGGTTAAAAGAAGCATCAAAGTTTATTTTCCATTCTCCTTGCTGTGAGCTTTTCCATTTAGCCTTTTTAACTAGGGATGGGCCATCAGTAAAAGGTTTGAGAGGTATGGAGCTACAATTGTTATACTATGGACCCCTGTCCATCTTACAGTATGGATCACACACGTGCGGTAAAACACGTCCTTTCGCTTTTAACGTTTTTGCTCTTATCTTCTTCTTCTTCTACACTTTCTTCTTTTTCTGGGCGTCCTTTTTTTTTAATCTTTTCTCAGCAGTTGCAATCTTTGGCCACAATTAAATATTAGTGAACTGAAAAATTAGGATTATCCCATTAATGTGTAGCTAAATGGAAGAGGTTAGATCTTTTATGTTGTGGCCATTTGGTGGAATTTTTGTAAAGGTTACAGTTCATGGCACTAAATAAGTTTCATGAGTAAGACATCATATGTTGTACTATTTCTATACATGCTGAAAGTTTGTAATGGTTGGCCATGTGATTCAGTATTCATCCAAGCATCTTTAAATCAATTTAGTCAATGAACTAATGAATTTGTAGTTAACACTTAATGAATCTGTAGGCTTAAATCAATATATTTTCTTAAGGGTGAAAGTGACCCTGCTAAACTAATGAATTTGTAGTTAACGCTTGATAAAAATGTAGGCTTAAATTAATGTATTTTCTCAAAGGTTAATCACCCTGCAGGTGAAGTCAATGAACTAATGAATTTGTAGTTAACGCTTGATGAATCTGTAGGCTTAAATCAATGAAACTCTAGGCTTAAATCAATGTATTTTCTTAAAGGTGAAACTGACCCTATTGAACTAATGAATTTGTAGTTAACGTTTGATGAATTTGTAAGCTTAAATCAATGAATCTCTAGGCTTAAATTAATGTATTTTCTGAAAGGTTAATGCCCTGCAAGTGAAGTCAATGAACTAATGAATTTGTAGTTAACACTTGATGAATTTGTAGGCTTAAATCAATGAATCTCTAAGCTTAAATCAATGTATCAATGAATCTCCAACTTCAAAGTTTTAGTTCACTGTACCATGTTAGTTGAGATAAAAGAAAGTTCTACAATTTTTAATCATGGTTCACTTTTAAATTTTAAATTAATGTATTTTCTCAACGTCGTACAGACCTTATTTCCCATTTTTTTCCCTATCTTCTTGTTGTTGCTATCTAATATGGGAACTACAAAATGAATAAAAAATTCTAATTTTTCACTCCTCAAAGAGTGACCCAACTCCAGATTTTTTATTTTTTATTTTTTTTTGCTAATGTGTTTTGTTTGTTTGTATTGCATGGAAGATAGAGGTAGAGAGAAAAAAAATTAGAATGCTGAAGAAGAAGAAGAAGAGCGGAAAAAAAAAAGAACATGAAAGCGTGAAAAAAAAAAGAGAAAAACACGTTCACACATGTGTGATGGACCCCTGGTCCATCTTGCAATATGGATAGAGGTCCATCTTGCAATATGGACAGGGGTCCATGATATAATTTGCGATGGAGCTAGTCTCCAAGCTTTGAATGCTATTTTGCCAGACTTGGATTTTGGAGATAGTCTACATAGGATCATCCATCTTACTATTGAAAACTATATTGTTTCGTGCCTTCCATATATGCCAACAAATGCTTGCAATAAGATTTTGTTGTTATACACTCCCATTGGCTTGTAGCAATTTGCTTGTTTCTTCCCACCAATTGATGAATGAACTAAATCCTATTACATTAGGAATATATCCTAAAGGTCTTGCATACCGGATGAGCCTTGAATGTTCGCATAGAAAGAGGAGATGTTCTAGGGTTTCCAGACATCGAAGACATCTTTGACAAGTGGGGGTGTTCTTGCAACCTCTAGCTTGCAGCCCTTCACCAGTAGGAATTGCATTCCTGGTGCATCTCCAAATGAAGCTTTTTATTTTCAAGGAATGGACCAAGACCATAAAGAATCCCACAGCTTAGAATGAGAATTATTGTTTGTAGAGGAAGAGGAATCTGACATACTTTTAATTTGTGAGAGTTTTAATAACTTATATGCAGACATCACTGTGTATGTGCCTGACTTGTCATGATGTCATACCATTTTATCCTACTTGATACTACTGCCAATTGAAATGCACTGGATTGCCCTTTTTTTCTTCATTTGTGAAAAGCTCTTGTAATAGACCTGGATCCCATTGCCTCGTTTGTTGATTAATGAGGTCCCTGACTAAATAAAAGCTATTGTTCTCTAGTTTTTGAGAATAAATATAGAAGTCTGGTAAGAGAGGGATCAAAGGATTAGACCATATGTTAATAGATGCCCTAGAGTGTATATTCCGTATGTATCCTTTCAGTATAATTTCTATTCCATTAAGTATACTACTTCATATCCAAAATGGCTTTGGTCCTTGTTTAGTATTGAAGAAGATAGTAAAAGGATAATAAATCCCTTTTAACACCTTCAAAATAAATAGAATCAGGGGATTGAATGAGTCTTCCCCCTTATTTTACCAAGGATGGCTCTGTTGAAAAGTTCTAACTCTCTGAAGTCCATACCTCCACTTTTCTTGGATTCTGTCATTTCAGCGCATCTAACCCAATGTATTTTCTTATCTGTGGGGTTTTAGGACCACTAGAAATTCCTGATAATTTTTTCTAACTCATTTACCACACACACATGAAGCTTAAAAACACATAATATAGGCTGGGAGGGCTTGTATCATTACTTTTATCATTATCTCCCTACCAGCTTTAGAGAGGAATTTACTTTCCAAGATTGAATCTTTTCCTTTGCTTTGTCTATCAAAAAATTGCACATCAATCTTTTTGACTTAGCCCATTCTACCGAAACACCTAGATATTTGATGAAATAGTGAGACTCAACTATCTGGAATAAAACACAAATTGATCGAGTGACCTTTTTCTCAACATTCTTGCTAAAAAAAACTCACTCTTATTCAAGTTTATTTTATAAACCGGATAAATGAAGGAGAGAAACAATGGTTTAAGGTAAAAAGATCATACTTTTTCCAAATTTATCATTATACTTTTAAATATTTTTAAATTTTATTTGTTTAAAAATTAAAGGACAATTTATTTAAATTTCTTGAAATAAACCTTTTTTTAGGGATAAATAAACTTAGTGATATTCTTTTTCTTTTTTTCGTAAAAAAGAAACATAAATGATATTTCTATTATCTTGAACTATATTTCTTACAACGTTTCAAATAAATTAATATATATATTTATTAAATTCTCATAGAATCTCAACTCTCTTGTATTATTCTGCTAAAAATTTTTACTAGAGTTAAAATAATATATTTTTTTTATAACTTTAAAAGACTATGAGTTCAATTTTCAATCACCACCTTAAAGGTGAATTCTCCTTCTATTGAAAAAATATTAATCAACAAAAAAAAATTATAAAATGTGACGGTGATAAAAACTTATCGAAAATTTTGGATAATATTATTTATTTATTTACATCTCATATTCTTAGTGTACAGTACTCACAAGCTCCAATTGTTTTGAAGTTCAAATCGGTGGATTTACAATGTATAAAACTTGATTTTGAAATCTTATTTAAGAATTTAAATATTTTTATTTTAAATGATATGACTGTCTATATGCATCAAAATTAAAAATTACTTAACCATTTATATAATTCTATTAAATGTGGAGCTCTTAAGATATTAAACTAAACATTTGACAAGTATTTATCTTTATTTTTTAATATATATTCTAAAAATTAATGTGTCAAACCATTAAACATCTAATTTTTTATTAAAAATAAAATATTTATTATAGTTTTTAAGTGTTATTTTTTTAACTAAAACACTAATATACATGTTCCAATACTACTTAAATTCTGAAAGTATTTCTATAATACATATTTTTTTAAATCTCAAATCACTTCATTATTTTTCCTAAACCATTAGAAATTTTATTTTTAAAAATTTTCTTAACTAAAACACTGTTATACACACTCCAATAGTAATTTAATAGTTCTCAAAACAAGTTATATTATATTTAAAAATAATGGTAATAAAAATTAAAAAAAAATTAATGCAATATATTTTATTTTTAGTTTATTTAGTTACTTTTTTATTTTTATAAGAAAATTTATTTTAAAATACATATATTTTATTTTATATAAAACACTTTAATTATACTACATCTAAAACACTACTCTCTATTTTTATTAGAAAACATCCACGTTTTATTCAATTAAAAACATTTTTCTTTTTATTTAACATAACTTAAAATATGTAACTTATAAATTATTTTTCTATATTTATTTTATTTTATTTATTCAATTATTATTATTACTATACATATTAAAATATATATATATATATATATGTACTTTTAATAAAAATTATTAAATAAAATTATTCTAATGACTTTTTAACTTTCACTTTCATATTTGATTTATTTGTAGTTTTTAATTTATTAAAGTTATTTAATAATTATATCAAATTATTTATATTATCTAAAGTCTGCATAAAGTATGGATTAACTATTAATTTATTATAATAGTTGAAACTTAATTCTGAATATTGAAAATTCAAAATTTATAAACTAATTTGAAATTTAAGTTAATAATTAGTTTTCTTTTAGTAAAGTTAATCAATCAATGGGCAAAGTTAAAAGTTTTTAATGGCAGTGATCTCATTACATACGACAAGTAGTGTTCTAGAAGTATAATACAAACAAGATGATTCGATATATATAAACAAAACCTTATCATACAATGGATGTGGGTCCACGTGTCTATTCGATCCACTGTCATCTTCACTGGCGTTGCTGCACCTGCACGCAGGAATTTTTGGCCTCATTCAAGTCAATGTTCCTCGGTTAGGGCGATGTGACTCATTTTTAATAACATTTATCCACTTATTTATTTATTGGGTATTATGCAAATTTTTCTATAAAATTTTACCAATGATTTATTGTTCTGAAATTTGATTGAAACAAATTAAACAGGCTTAGTACTTGATTGAAAATTTTATTCTAAACACAATTTTACTAATTTTATATGGTTTTGTTTAGTACTTAATTGAAAATCATTTAAAATCTTAATTTTATATTTAAATGTTATTTTTTAATTTGAAATATCAAATTATATATATATAATTTGATATTTCAAAATTAAATAATAACATTTAAACATAAAATTAAGATTTTAAATGATTATATATAACATGGAACTAGAAATTAATAACAATACAATATTTTAGAAGCAAAGAACTATATCTTTTTATCATAAAAAAAGTTTAAATTTTATTTTATTTCATTATATTATTTTCATAATTTAGTACTAAAATTTTTTTATAGTTATTTAATTAGGATTAATTTAATTTTATTACTATAAAAAGCACAACTTAAATAGAATTTTGATTATAAAATTTTTATTTTGAAATCGGCAAAAAAAAAGTATGTACTATATATATTATTTAAATTAAAATTGTATAATTGTACAAAAATAATATTTATAAAAAATATAACTATAAAAAAAAAGTTTACGGCATCAAACATGACTGTTGTTCCCGACTACCTGTTAATTGCCAGCGATGTTTTGTGGGTGTCATAATCCCTGACAAATATAGAAAATAAATATATAAAAATCTTCTTAATATTCGTATTTGTATATTTTGAAGTGATTCGTCAGCTTTTGCGCAATCCAATTGACAAGTCAATCACAGTCGTCCTGGTTTCCTCTTAAAACCACTGATCTGGAAATTCTGGTTTTTAATCTTTTATTTCGTATGGAAGTTAAATTAGATATATAATTTTAAAAATTTATTTATTATTTTTAATAGATCACTTTTTTGTTATCATTTTAAAACGGGCATATAATATAAAATTATCCTATTTTAATTCTATAAATCTTGATCACATAATATCTAATTTTTGAAAATTTAAGAAAAAAGGAAAAAAAATAAATTTAGCTAGTAAGATTCCAACTCATATTTATCCTCACAATAGTTTTTTATTTGTTAAAAAAAGTTGGAATCACTTAATAAGGATTCTTCGAATTTGAAATATAGTGAATACAATAATGTTAAATTAATTATTAAAAATTTAAAAAAATTAACTATAGTTATGATTTTACTTAGTCAAATTAAATTAGTAAAAGTAAACTATAAATATTAGCTAATTTTAGATAGATAAAAACAGTCATATTTTATGAGTGATTTAGATAAATAAAAATAATTATATTTTTTTATATATAAAAAAATTGATAAACTGTACAATAGAAAATACTTTTTTTTAAATGAATAATAACATAATTTAAACTTTATGCTATAAAATATCTTTAAAAATAAGTAATTACTTTATCACTTACTATCTTTTAATATTCTAGATCATGCATAAGTCATAAACGTTATTTACTGTTAATCAACTCTAGTTGAAATAATCATAGTGTTGTTGTTGTTGGATGCAGCTGATAAATCAGCATAATTATCTGGCTTTGGTGAGAAAACCGCGTTGAATTTTCCTATTATTCACATTCCTTCTGGTCTCTTGTTTAATATATATTTTTTTTTCTTTTTTCTCTTTTCCATGTCTATATATATACATCCAAGCAACCTTCATCACCTCTCAATACGGCTCATCTCATCAGTACCATCAATAGAAAACACAGAAACATGACTAGCAACAGCATTGCAATTAATTATATGCGATCAGGAAACCATGCCACATTCTCAGAACCCAATAATCTTTCACCCAAAACATCTCTACTTCATCCCCGTTCTCGCCTCTCCTTCACTGCCCATCATCTCAAATCCCATTTTCCTCTCAAAACTCGCTCCAAATCCATCAGAACCGCCACTACTACTCCAGTAATTAAGGCCTCTGTCTGTGATGATAGCATTTATGTCAGTAGTCCTCAGAGTTTTTACGACTTGCTGGGAGTTTCAGAGACCGGAACACTTTCAGAAATCAAGAAAGCATATAAGCAACTAGCAAGGAAGTATCATCCTGATGTGTCACCGCCGGGAAGAACTGAAGAGTACACAAAAATGTTTATTCAAGTTCAAGAGGCTTATGAGACGTTGTCAGATCCTGAAAGAAGAGCTCTGTATGACAGAGATATGAGCAGAGCATCAGGTCTTGGCCTGCACACCATTTTCTCTGCTGGAAAAAGATATCGACCCAACGTATATCATCATCAGGAGGATACATTTGGGTGGGAACAGAGATGGCAATCTCAACTTGCAGAGCTAATAAGGAGAAGTAATAGCAGAAACAGCAGCAGTGATTTAGGGGATTTGAGCTGGGGAGCTAGAATGAGAAAACAAAAAAGTTACAGTAATTAGTTAGAGAGCTAATGCTAAATAGTAGAGTAATTAATCCTAGATTTTAAATGGGCAATGGATTATTCATTATCGTTCTGTAGATATTTTGTTGTAATAAATTTTTTTTTCCTTAAGTATGTATTTTGTTCATGTATTTGGCTTCTTTTTCTTTTTTTCTTGTCTATGATGAATATAATTCGACTCAATTATCAAATTTGAGAGAATGGGTTTATAAAATTGTCACGAAAATAAGAATTTTCCATAAAAAAAAGGGGGAAATTAAACTCTATCTGACTGCTATTGGTTTTTTTTTTTTTTATATATATATAGAGATAAACCCATGGCAATATTGAATGCAAGTGCCAAGAAAAGAGGGAGGGAAAAGTATCTAAACTTTCTATATTTGAAAAATGTCTTTTTTTTAATTAATTGTTACTTTTTTTTTTACAACTTGAGGTTAAAACCTAAATTTTTAATAAAAGACAGTGTAGCTAGATCGAATAGTCCAATTATATTGTAAAGGATCAAATTCTACACACATGTAAATAATGTTTTGAGTTTTTGATTCAAAAATTGATTTTACATTCTACTAATTTTAGTACATCGATATTTTTCATTATACGTGTACATAGTTTAATAAATTTTTTAATATTTTACCTTAATAAAAATACTTTATTAGTAACATTAAGATAATAAACTAATAAAAAATTAGCCTGTAAGATCTTGACCTAATAACGAAACCTTCGATAGATATTGTGAGTAACAAATAATCGAATCTATACTTTTCCTTTTCCCTATATACTATTCAAAAATTAAAAAAAAAAACAATACAAAATTATAATTATTATAGCGTTCTTTTTAAAAATTAGTAATAATTAAAATATAATTTTTTAAAGTAGCTATTGAGCTGGTTATTTTTTAAAAAGAAAATTAGAAATGATGACGCTTCTAAAAAACAATTAGCTAATTTTTTAAAAAGTAATGAAACAATTGAATTTCTCAGAATAAAAAACTAAATAATTAAGTCATTTTCACTTGCATTAGGTGAGAAAATTTATTTTGAACCATTTTGCATTTACTCCTGAAACAGAAAAAGTAGTTAATTATTAGAAAAATTAGATAATTTAAATTATAAAATAATAAAATTTGAATTTTATATTTCATCATATCCTTGAATATAAGTGATTTCCACTTGCATTAGGTGAGAACATTTGTTTTAATATTTAGAATCATTTGCATATAAGGAAGGAAAAATGTCGGTCACAAACTCGTGGAGGTGGACGAGAGAATTCCCAAGACACAAACCCAATGGCTTAAATGGGTTTGGTAATTGGTTTTGGAGTTGCAGTTTCTTGATATCCATCAAAAACTGCTGAGTCTATTGACTTCTCATCATAACTCTTCTAGAATGAAACAGAAATGGAAAAAAAAAATTTATGTCAATCTCATCAAACATAGAATTAATATTAAAAAGTATAACATATATTTCATTAGTAATCATACAATCAAATACCAACAACCATTTGAATTAACTAATAGAAATTATTCTTGCTTAAATGAGATTTCGAGTTCGAATTCTAATATATGCGATTTGGTTGAATTAGTTGTTGGAAAACTTTTATTACCTTTATAGTTCTACCAGTTGTTCACTTAAACAATCTCTTAAATTTAAATTATGATATATATAATTACGTTAAATTAATTATTAGAAGAATTTTATTATTTTTGTAATTCTATTTTGATTAGATTATATTAATTAGACTCGAGTAAAAATTAGATTAATTAGAGTGTAGTAGATTTCATTTTTCAACAATTTAGATAAAAAGTTATTATATTGGTACATTTTGGTTATTTTGATTTTTATGAGGTAAAATGTACTTCAATAATAACCACTGGATGATAAAAATACTCTCATCTAATGGTAATTAAAATAAAATAAAATAAAAGTAATTATAAATCAAAGTAACCATAAAATTTCTTAATAATATTTATTTTATACAATCTCAATTATATTTTAATTGAAATAAATAATAAAAATATAAAATATAATAGACTTATGTAAAAGATAGTTAAATTTGAAAGTGGTAAAATGTGTTGACTCGTCGTAGCTCTTCTAGAAAAGAAATAGAAAAGGAAACGAGTTGTGTGAATGAAACAGTCTACGTTCCCTGTCAACAACTCGTCACTTTTGTACACCATGGGTAGGTTCAAAGGTTCTTTTTATAACGTGTACAAAGGTAAAAGATAGTAGTTAGTTGACATTTAGGTTTAATGCTTAACGTCGGACTCTTCTAGAGCTACCATCTAAATCTCTCTCTCAAATACAAAAAATATTTAGATGTTGCTTTGTCCAAAGGTTAAAACCTTTACGAATATTATGCTCATGAGTTCTTACATCAAACGGTTAAAACGGATTAAGATTAAAAACCTTTAATTAATTAACACTGTAAAAATTTTCACTAATAGTTAGTTATTGTTGTTGTGATAGTTAATATAATAGTTATAAATAGATAATGTATAGTTGTAATTCTCAATTTCAGAATAAAAGAATCTGAAAAAAAAAATCTTGAATACACTGAATGTACTACATCAAATGGTAGGATTGAAGATATATTATCAAAATGTTATTAACTTAATTGATAAAAATAAAATATATGTCTTGTATTTTAAATCATATCATCTAGTGTAAATAAGAATCCGGCAAACTTGATAAATATTTTTGTGCTGCTTTAACTCAATAGTTAAAGTCTTTATGGACATCGTGGACCACTCACTTCTCTGCACTCAACAGAAAAATATTCATATGCAAATATTTCAGTAATGATGTCAATATTTGAAATATAAAAATAATAAAGTGTTATCTCGTATCCTTACCATATAAAAAATGCAGTATTTAAATCATAATAACTCTTTTTAATGGAAAAAAACTGATTTATGAACTGTAATTTTGTACATTTTGAATGCTTACAAGCATTATAAGTACAATTAGAAGAGAAAAAAACTTGGTAAAAATTATTTTTTTTAATAATCTATTAATGAGGCTGGTTATTTTATATGATCAACAAATTATTTTAATAATAAAAAACTATATCAACAACAGTTGGACAGTAAAAAAAATAAAAAGTTTAACACATTGATGCAATCAAAATATAGAATTAGTTATTCAAATTCATAATAAAGTAGAGAAAACATATGTTTTGAGTAGTGAGAAATTCTATCATGACTTTGTTTCCTTTTTTTTTTT
>CATIWM010579651.1:0-29049 GCA_949671775.1 Mallotus repandus
TTTCACTACAAAAAGCATAAATGCAACAAAATAGAAAAAAGGTAATAAAAATAACTAAATAAATAAATAAGTATGGCAACAATAAAGTAATATAAATAATAAAAGTGGCATTTTTACCATAAAAATGTGAACTTTATGATAAAAGGGTCAACTTTACTATAAAAGGTATAAATGCAATAAAAATTATAAAAATACCAAGAAATAATAAAAATACAGAAATAAATATGCAAATAAATAAAAAAACAGAAATGAAAATATTAAAATTGTAAGGATGGCATTTCCACCATAAAAATGGAGATTTTATGATGAAAAGACCATTTTTACCGTAAAAGCATAAATACCATAAAAATTGATAAAACTACAATAAAAATGAGAAAAATAATAAAAATAAATAAAAATACTGCAGTAAATAAAATAAATCAAAATGATGCAATAATAATAATAAAAATGCTAACTTTACACTAAAATACCCTTTTTTACATAAATAGAGAAAAAGATGCAAAAATCATGGAAAAATGCAAAAATGAATGCAAACACTCCCGAATCCAACCCGAACTTCCTTCTCTTTCTACATATCTTATTCACAAACTTCAAATCACCATAAAAATCATAACTTTATCACAATAATAAATATTTACAATAAAATGAATAAAAATGCAAGAAAAAAAAAGATGAAAATGATGGAAATAAGATGAAGAAGATGATAAAAATGTAATTTTTAATAAAAAAATGATTGGGAGATCCTTAGAGGGACTGGGTAATTACCCTTGATGCGTGCTTTGACTTAGATGTGGTTGTGTTTGGATTTAATGGTCTAAATCCTAAGACAATATTAAAAGAAAAGTAAGATTTGATTTGTGTTTAGGGTATGTGGGTCTCCAAGTGCCTTAAGAGAGGAAAAAAAAGAGAGTGAGAGTCCCAAAGCAGTAGGTTTTTCTCTCACTAACATATCTGCCTCAAAATTTTTGCCACTCTCCTCTTCAAAAGAGGAAAAAATCTTTTTTTATAAATGGGTCAAGCTGACCCACGAGCTTAGGTCATATGACCCACGCTCTTGGGTCATGACCCATATGCATGGGTTAAGTGACCCATATGCGTGGGTTAAGTGACCCATGTAGGGGTAATTGGGTCATTTTGACCCACAGACTGGGTTGAATGACCCACACTTGTGGGTGAACCCATCCCATAGGTTTTTCCCCACTTTTTGGTCATTTTCAGGCCCAAATTGGCTCCTTTTAGATTTTGGTTTCTTTTTGGTATATTTTGGTTTCTTCTCGATCTAAGCACGCTCGAGAAAACTTTCGAAGGAGTTTTCCCCCTATCTAAGTAACATGAATCATTCATCATTGGATTTTTTGGGAACCGTCAAAATTTGGGTATCAACAGTGTTATAAGCATGCACTTTTAGTTAGTGGACAATCTCTACATTTATGAGGTTGCTTATTTTACACTTAAAGTGAAAAGTAAGTGGATAATCTCTATATGTATGAGATGACTTATCCTACCCTCAAGGTTGAGTTAGTGGAGAATCTATGCACATGCAAATTTGTCTCTCACATATACATTAAATTAGTGGATGTTCTCTAAACTTGAACATTAAACAACTTACCACTTCCAAGAGAGACATTTAAACACTAAGAGAGAAAATAAGAGTGAGTGCTCAAGAGTTGAGTCTTCTTCTTCATCTTTCTTTCTAAATATTGTGAGTGTGTGAGTGAAATACAAGAGTTGTGCTTCTATCATTAGTACATTGTCATCATCTATTGTGCAAGAGTTGAGTAAGTTGAAGGCTACATTCATCTATTCATTGGAGGCAACATGTCCTACATCATTCAAGTCAAGGAAGGAGCTCTAGCACGTTTTGGGCTCACTAAAGGAGGACCTTGTGGGTAGAGATCCATCAAAGGCTTGAAGTTACTCTGGTGCTTCTTGTGTGTTTTGAGCTAGAGGCTTCACACTTGGGGAGCTAAGATCTTGTAAATTCGCAGAAGTTAAATCCTAAAACTTGTCGAGCGTGCTACTGACATTTGAAGTTTGTAAGAGTTACCAAACTCTTAGATCTAGACATGCTGTGTGTTTTTGTTTGTTTGTGAATCTTTGATATATATTGTCCATTCAAGCATGCATGCATTTAGTTATGTAAATTGAATGTTTTGTGATCTTGGCTTAATTGAAATTTTTACCTTCATGCAAGGGTTGCATGCTTGGAAAAATTTCTAAAATTAACCCTAACTGGATTTGTGTTCACACCACACTTCCACTTATAATCCGGTGTATGTAATTGATTCCTTCAATATATGCAATACGTGCACACACATTTACGAAAAAATGGATATAAGTTCCATGCAATACATTCAACAAGAAATAAACATTTAAAATTGTCAACAACGATTAGCTTACAAGTCATGAAAGACACATATGATGATTCTTGGACATAATTTATTATTTTTAAATTGAAAATAGTGAGAATAATATTTAATTAGCACTAATATGATCAATTTACCAACATTCCCATAATGATTAAATTTTTAAAAGAACTACACATGTGACAATAACAAAAAAAAAAAAATTATAAGTAAAAGATATAAATAATAAAACAATAAAAAAATTAATCTAACAATTTTTAATTTTATTTGTATAGATATATATGTGTACCAAAAACGAATTCATAAAAAATCTTATATTTTTGAACACAAATAATAAAATATCATTATGTTATCAATGCAGAAGGGCAAACATGTATGACTATGTTTTGACTTTATCATATGTTGATTTTATTAATAAAGAGGTATTTTCATTATTATTTTCGTTATAACAATTACTTGAATAGTCAATTCTTCCTAAGGTCATCAGGTATGTGACTTGATAGTAAAACCCTAGGTTATATATGAATCATATTCTGATTTATCCCCAATCATTCATTATTATTGAAATAACAATGAATTAAGGCTAGTATGGTATTGATTGATGATTATGTTTTACTAATCATGTATATGGGATATTAAGTTAACTCATAGGTACTTGTTTGAGAAATGATGTGCTGGATTGACCCACTATAAGAATACTACATAGATTATTGTCATAAGTAATTCTCATCACAGTAATATTGTTTTAGTCCTCTAACCTTAAAATCACCATGGTTTCCTACATAATTATTTTGTATTTTGACACATTCTAACATTGTCTTTAATAGGATGATGAAATAGATTGTTGTTGGATATATAATGAGTTATGTGAGGAAAGTGAGTGATTGAGAAGGAATTTGTCACTCATTTAATCTGAGTAAGATATTTGTGGGCCCCTTGATAAGATAGACTGAAGAAAATGCATGTCCATGCTGGAATGAATTGATAAAGAATTATCATTCTCAGTCTACTTAGAATTAAGAGATAATGTGGTTGAATTGTATAAGGATGACATAAAGTATGCCTTATGTTCAATGAAGATATCATGTGACAAAAGGACTACGATATTCACTATAAATTAGGTTATGTCGGATTATTGGCCTTTACATAACTTGGGTAGTCATAATGTCTTACTAGAAGCCACTTATGATTAGTAGACCTGAATTGGGATTTCAAGCCCATTGCCAACGTTAACAGGCCCAAAACAAACTTGGGTTTACCAGCCTAGTAAAAACTCTGTGGAAATAAATAAATAAATTCATGAATATATAATTATTCATTTATTTATTTAATGCAATTGTTATCTTAACTAAATAGGAAATAATTTCTATTTTGGAATTTGAATCAAAATAGAAATAGAAAGGTGATATATATACCAAAACGTTTTGGTAAGTGAAGAGTTATCAAAATTTATTTTGGTAAATGAAACCCTAATGTAAGGTGTATAAATACATCCTTTTCTCTAGGGTTTCGCACATCATTTTTTTCATTCTGCAAAGGAAATTGTTTCTCACCTTTTTTAAGAAAAAAAAAAACAGAGTTCTTGAGAAGTGAGACTTTCAAGAAAAGAGTGCTAGCACACACACTCATTTTGATTAGAGGTTGTTCGTGTGGATACTTATGGAGGACATACCTATATTGGAGATGTCTCAATCCGGCCAAGAAAACTAAAAGCTCGAGATAGGGTGTAACCGGAGTGAACACCTTCTCGCCCTTCTGACAATCTATCCCCTTCTTTGTTTATGGTAAGGTTTTGGAAACCCTAATTAAAATCAGTTAATTGAATTTTGTGAATCATGTTTCGGATTTGTGATTAATTTTTTTTAATTTTCGTTGTGTTTTTGAATCACGAAACCCCAATATATTAATAGTTGATAAAAAAATTACAAGAGATTATAAAGTTTAAACAATTAAGTTTATCAAATTTTAGTCCCTCTTCTTTTTTTTTTTCTGTATTTTTCATCAAATTTTTGTTTTTAGTCACCATTGATAATCTCTTAAGATTAGTGGTGGTCGCTTATTATTATTTTCTATTTTATTTGCTTTCCTTTGTTTCTTCGCATCTATTAAATACAAATTGCTGATCTATTTTTTTTGTTTATTAAAATTTTTAAATTTTTCATAGAGTACTTAATACCCTTTTATGAGAATTTGGTGTTTTTCCTTTATGGAGTTAATTTCTCTCTTTATTATGAAATTTATGCTAATAATTCTGCAATTGGACTAATTTAATAATTAAAGAATCAATTTATGGCTAATCAACGCCATTGAGTAAAGTGTACGGATTGCCAAATTGCAAATCAAAAGAGTTTTATCAACACGATTGAAAAATAGCAATGAGAAATTTCATAATATATGTGAGATTTTATTTTATAACTTATTGATTCTACTTTTATTTATATTATTTGTTAATCAATATTTTTTTTTAGTTTTAAATGAATGAAAGATTCGTCTTCTTTATCAAAAAAGTTCACCAAATATTAAATTAAAATTAGTCTTATGGACTAATCAAATATAAACTAGTATAAAAAACTATAACAATAAAAACAAAACTCAAATACAATCAAGATATGGACACCATCTATGTACTTTAATATGTGATCATACTCCACATGGTAGAGGGATTCAAATAATTCAACTCCTAAGTTTGAGGAGGGCAATGCACCTAAAAAATTCATAACATATCAAGATAGAAATTTGAATATAGATATGAATCTCTTATAATTTTTTTGTTGAATTTTTACCCACAAATCCAAAAAAAAAAAGAAAAATCATAAAATGGAATAAGAACCCATACTAATTTGAGATATGATCTTAAATCTTTGATTATTTATGAGTAATATAATAAAAAACTAATATAGTCTTGTTTATTTAGGACAAAAACCACCCAAAATCTGACAAGAAAAAGAAGAAGATAGTGTTGGAGAAGAAGAGGAAGAGAAGAGAAGAGAAATAAGGTTACTTTCACATTTTGGTTTTAGAACTATTAGCTTTAAAAAAAAAAAAATCTCAAATTTGATTCATACAATCTTAATAGATTTGATTTATAACTTATTGATGTAGAAAAAAATAAATAAGAAGAGAAGTGATTTATTAGATGTACATGAAAATATAAAAATTAATAATATATATTTTCAAATAAAATATTTTATTAGTCTTTTAATTTACCCTCACCTAGGTTAGTAAAAATATATTGAAATGGAGTTCATTATTAAGGATTCAACCATTAATTTTGATATTATAAACTTTACCAAATAAAAGACAAAATACATTATAAAAGTAATATTTATCATCTTTTAACCAAGATTCAAATGCACTCTTGGAGTCCATTTGCATAGTAAAAAAGTAAGGGTAAAAACTGAAATCCAAATAGATGATTCTGATTTTTATTGTTTGGTTGACTAAAATTTACATTGGAATGAGAATTTGATTCCCTCATCAAGGGGGATCACTATTCCGTTTATATCCTTAAGGAATCACTTTTCATTCCCTTAGAAATTAAGTCATGGAAACTATAAATTTGTCAAACATTTGGACATTAACATACCTTATTTAATATTTTTAAATAAAAAATAAGTTAAGAAACATGATCCATTACTCCACTGATGAAGAATGGCCCTCAATTAGTATAAGTATAAAAGAATCTCATCTAAAACAAGGACAAATTATCAACCTCTCTTTGGCTTTTAAGGAGTTGCAATCAAGGATTATTGTTCTCTTCATCTAGTAAAATGAACAGTTGTTATTGGGTCCTATCTTTGAGACAAAAAACAAAAAAAAAAGATAACACAATATGAAAAGAAATAGAGCATATGCACTAAAAAAACTAGAGGCTAACAGGAGCAATAAATTAAGGGAAAGGAGCACTTTGTAACTTTAAAAAATAAGCAAACAACCAAAACTACACTAGTCAAAGTGATCCCTAAATCTGGATGATGACTAAGAAGAATGATAGTAACTTAAAGAGTAATAAGTCAGGTCGAGGAGGATGGAACCAAAAGCAAAGAATCTCCTCACTACTATAGCTCGAGCCAAATGAATATATTCAACAACTGGCTTATAAGAGAAAGGACACATGAGAAAATTGCACATCGAAACCCACAAGAATTCTACATGCTGCTCTTTTTTTACTAAGTTTACTAATGGCTTTTACCTTATGTAGAATTAGGGAATCATAAAAAAAAAGAGTAATCTATTGAGGCAGTTGAAATTTTAAGTAAGCTAGCATCATCAAAGTCAATTATACTTGAAGCATAAAAAATAATAACTTGCAAACCTATGATCATAACAATATCTCTCAAAGTAATAAATGTCATTCCAAATGAAAAATAAAAGAATTAACACTTGAGGCCCAAAAATGCATGGCATCATATAGCATGTTGGTCCTAAAAGGTGGAACAATTTTTGATCATTTAAATAAGCTGACTAATTCCCATCAAATTCCAATTTAGTTTACAATAAGGGGTTAACTAGTTGATCTACTTAATTTATTCAACATAAGGCTTGTGTTAAGATTTTATACTTGGAATGTCAAACGACTTTTTTAAAGCAACACCAAGCCAAAGGTTCTTTTAATAGTTGAAGTAAATGGAGATGGAGAAGGCACATCTTCTAATATACTAAAAGAGATAGAGAAAAAAGAAATACATTTGTTTCAGTGGCCTTATAAATCATTATTCCTAGATAAAAAGCTTAATTCAGATAAGGAAGATAGAATGGAAGTTTATAATAGGAATTTAGAGGAAAAGAAAAGAGCTGATAATTGAAAGAAATGTATGAGGGTAGAAGTTTGACTTCCACATTAATAAAGAGAGCATAAAATCCGCAATGATCATAAACACATGTGTTTGTAAGTCAAATTAATTCAAAGCAAATAATTCAAATGCAAGTAAAGTAGATAAAAAAAAAAAACCTGACTAGCTCAAGTCTAAATCTTCTCAAGCAATTTTTTCTCAGTGAATTTTCTGGGTGTTTTTAGGAAGAGAAGATTTAGTAAATTTATTAAGAGAAGCGCAAACAGGAAAAAGAGATTCAAGAAATTAGAATCGAATAAAGTTTTACTTGAAGAGCATAAGTGAAAATTAATTATCATCATTAAGAGTTGGAATAACTTGATGTGGAGTTGTTTTTTTGTGGAAGGAATTGTCATGATACCCAACAGTTTAGGCAACAAATTACACACTGTTGAAATTTTAATTTTTTTATTGTTTAATTAATGTTAATATCTACAAATATTTTTTTGGAACAAAATACATATATGTATTTGAATTCACAAGCATATACCAAAAATATTGAAATGCCATTATTCATTTTCTAGGTCTAAATGCTAGTGAAATTTAAAGTATACGTATACTTATACATTTTTGTGCATTTTTGAAAATTTTCTATTAAGCCAATGACCAAAATAATGAGAAAATTTCTTCAAGCCAATCTTTTGCTAGCATAATTTCAATCCATCAACTTATAATTCAAAAAATCATATCAAAAGCATTGCCAAAATAATCATTTTTTAGTCAAATGGTTAAGAAAATAGTCTTTTTGACATCTAGTCCATTCCTAAAATTCTAAATTTTTCATAAACCAAAAATAAAGCCAAATAAGTTAGAAATTCTCAAAACTTCAAACTTTTCAAAACCATTAGGTGCCTATTGTTTTTTACCATTTAAAATTACTCTGAAGGTATTTCACCATGTGGTATGAAGAAAAATTTTGAGATAGGCCTTACAACTATTTTTATAAAAAAATTCAAGATTTAAGGTACAAAATATCATGTGCATATTTTTGAACTTTTGTATTTGTTTCTTGAATGTTAATATTATTTAGATTACACATTCTAGATAAATGTATGTGTAGCATATTCATTTATATGCTAGTTTATATTCAAGTACACATGTAACATGGTTGAAATAGTAAAATGTTTATGTCAAGTCTAAAATGTTGATGAAATGTAAAATATGAGTGTAGTGCCATGTTTTTAAGTGTTCCTAAATCCATTCTACCAACAGATAACTAAAAATGCAAGAATTATGTCAAGTCAATTTCTTTCCAAAATGACAAATTCTAAACATAAGAATCCATAAGCCATAAAATCATGTTATAAGTGTCTTTTAGTACTCATTTGTTAACCAAATGGCTGGATGAAAAAGTTTTATTTTCTTAATCCCTAATTATTCTCAAATGTTTTAAGACTTGTATAAAAAAATCCAGCCAATATGAGCCAAAATGCACAAAACATCATATTTTTAAGACCAAATAGTATTCATGTACTTTTTGTCATTTGAAAGTGGTTTTGAAGTTGCTTTACTAAGTAAATGTGAAGAAAAAAATTTGAGATAGGCCTAATGGTCATCTCTACAAAAAAAAAAAAAAAAAAGAGGAAGTAGCAAGGTTTGATTTTTGTTTGTTTGAAAAATAATTTGAAATCAATAAATGTGTGATAAAAATATTTTTCAAGATAAGCCAATAAAAAATAATAATTTATTAGCTTAATAGAGTAATTTTAAACACACAAAATGTTGTCTGTAAATGAAATTTGTTCAAATGTTAATGTTGAACAACAACAAACATGGAAAATAGCTTAGAATGTATGTGGGTATAGTTATGGACATCAAGATTGAATGTTTGAACATTTTTATATGGTAAAAGTACTAATAGTCACTATAAAATATAGTAGGATTAGCGATGGAAAAATCTGTTGCTAATTCATCATTAATATAGCTTTGCGACAAATTAACAATGAATTTGATACTGTGTAAAAAAAAAAGTTGCTAAAAAAACATAATGATGGTTTAAAAAAACCATCACCCAATTTGTGATGGAGTTACTTAGTGATGGCTTATGTGTCACCACTAAATTTTTTTTTATCACTTGTAATTTTTTTATCACTAATTTGCAATGACTGTTATTTCCATCACTAAATTTAGTAAATTTTAAAAAATAGATTTAATGACGAATTTGATTTTTAAAATTCCAATGCTAAATTAGCAAGAAAATTAATAAAGCATTTGTTATTATTTTTTAATGATATTACTATTTTATTGAACGATAAAAGGAAAAATAAATAAATTAATCACGTAAACTAAAAATTATATACATATTAGTCTCGTGAACAAATAAAATATGATAAACACAAAATGTGATAAAAGAAAAAAATATTATAAGTAAGCAATAGTGATATTGCAATAACTATCTAAATAACAAAATAACAATATTTAAATTCTATTTATTAGAATTGATATAAATTATTAAAAGTTTGAAGATCTGTAAGCATTAAATAAATTTAACATTAATATGCATGTGAATAAATAATAATTCTTTAATTTTGTCAATTATAATCATAATTGAACTGCACCCCTCTTGTTGACTATAGCCCCTACACACGTGGGTGTGTAAGGACTATAGACGCCATTTGTGACCCAATGACTGGTCATCACATTGATATTATACGCTTACCTCGATTGCATTTGAGCATCGTTCCTTAGTTTGCCTTTTGTTTCTCATCAAAACAAATCGAAACAGCCTAGTCTGAAAGCGGAACCATAGTCCGCTGCTAACTATTGGGTCAAAATCCACCTAGGAAAGAGATTCAATGACCTCATGGAGCGATAAGGTTGGAAGCGAGAGCTTACATATATATGGTTTGTTCCTTATGTAGGAAGAGCTAACGATCCCTTACATAAATCATGCATACATGATATACATATAGACAACATATACTAACCACATGTCTTTTTGCAGCCATCTGCATCCATCATAATAAGGCTATGCATGAGCACGTCATGCATACATGCTAATTGTATTCTTTTATAGGCACATCTCATGCTTGCATCATTCATTATTTATTTATTCCATCTCACTAATGTGCAGTAAATGAGATCTCAACATGGGTGATTCAGAAGACACTTCATGTCAATAATTTGAGGATAAACTAAAAGAGAGGATTCAGAAATTGCTTACTAATGGCACCATAACAGAAATCCTCCAAGCCCAAATCAAAGCCACTAATGTTCAAACCAGAAACTCCCAAGAGGGAAACCGTGCTGCTACTCCCACAAATGAAGCATCTGCATCTGTCCACCCGCGAGCAGATAGAGGAAAGGGTATCCTTCATACTCCTGTACGGATTAAAGACGATGATGAGTTTTATTGTGCCTTTAAAACACCACAACAAAAAGCTGCTAAGATTGTTAACTTGAGCAATCCTCAATAAGCAGGAGAGGTCAAACTACTAGCCAACATGATGGCTTAACTGGAATTTTCCTTTAAGGATAAGGAGCCTCGTGAGTTCAAAAGCTTCACTGATTTAGCTCTGTTCAAAGATGAACTACTTCCTGATGATTTCAAGCTGCCAAACTTTGCCAAGTTTGACAGAACTGGGGATCTGAGGGTCCATTTAAGATAATATGCCACCTTCATGGCTGCTACTAAGCTTACAGAATCACAGATTGCTCGATTCTTTTTCACATCATTAGAAGAGGGACCAAGAGCATGGTTCTTTGACCTTGAGGATGAAATAAAGAGTGACTGGTTACTGTTGACTCAAAAATTCATCAAGTAGTACGAATATAATACTCAATTGGATATAACTCGCAGAGATCTGGAAACTACAAAACAAAAGCCTGATGACTCTTTCTTTGACTATGTTGCAAGATGGCGAGCCAACGCTGCTAAAATGAGAAACTGTCCTCTGGAGGATGAGCAAATAGAATTGATAGTCAAGGGATCACTTCCCTATTTCAAGAAACAGATGATCTTTGCCCACTACCCTGATTTCTGAGCACTTTATCAAGCTGGAATCAGAATTAAAGATGAGGAAATCCAATAACCTAGAAATACTTTATGCTAAAACAGTCAAACCAACACCCAAAACCAAAACACCTTTACTAGAACTGCCGAGATAAACCAAGTTCAACCAAACACTTTCAATCCACCATCTATCAATGTCATCAATAAACCACCTAGAAGGTTTTCCAACTTCAACCTCTAGTTATCCAAGGTCTTCCAAAGACTCCAGTAAAAGAACCTTTTACAAACAAGAGAACCAAAACCACTAGCGAATCCTCTACCTCCTCAAATTGACCAGAACTTGTTTTGCCACTTCCACCAAATGCCCGACCTTGCCACTGACACTTGTAGAACTCTTAAAAATGCAATCCAAGACCTCATCGACTCAGGAAAAATTGATGTTCCTGAAAGATGACCCAATGTCAAAACTAACCCCCTTCTAAATTACCAAGCTATGCCTCCACTAATAATCAACACAATCTCATCCGGCCTGCCCGAAGCCTTTATCGAGCAATCAATCTGAGCCATCCAGGAAACTCCTGAAAAATAAGAAGCTAGAGCAGAAAAAGAATTCTTAATGATCTTAGAAGATGAACTCCTAAGTCTTATTCTTGACTGTTATGACTCTAGTGAAGATGAATAGGACCCTTTCACATTCGAATATATTTCAATACCCCGAGCATTCACCCCCCACTTGATGATGCAAAGGATAGCTAAAGATGTAGCCTTTCCCATGAATGGTAAATTAATTGACTACCCTTATTTGTACGTAGCAGATGAAAGCCTCAAATCTGAGTAAGAAAAACCTAAAGTGTGGGATCACTGGGCTAGCCATCTGGAAAATTTGACTACAAAGTCAAGTACAGTGCACCCTCCATAGCTCATGTCCTTTTAGAGAAATAGTACCCTCAGGATGGGGAGAAGAATTTGATGAAGAAGACAAAATGACTGCAATCTTCCAGTCTCTAAACCTACAAGTCATGGGAATCGACATTTGGTATGACTCTTATGAGGAAGTTAAAAAGGGCACAGATACCCAGGAACATGATGACTCTGAGATCATTGTCTAGAACAAGGGCAATAATGTAAAAGCAACCAGTCAAGAGACACCACACAGCAAGAAGCAGATAACTAAAAAACCTTTACCCTCAGTTAATCATATAACTCACAGCGGACAAGTCTACTAGCCTCCTAAAAAGGAAAAAATGTCTCCAAGGGGAAAGAAATGTCAAGTGATACGACTCCAACTAAGGAAGAAGATGATCAGGTTCTTAAGCAGCTTAAGAAAACTCAAGCACAAGCTAGTATTTAGGATTTGCTCATGGCCTCTAAGAAGCACAGAGATGCTCTAGTCAGGGCTCTTGATGAAGCAAAGATCACCACCAATGCTTCACCTTGTGTGATGATAGCTTCTCTAATGAAAGCCCTTGCTAATGCAATCACCTTCTCAAATGAAGATCTACCCCCTGAAGGAAGGTAATAGTCAGATCTAAGAAGACCTTATGTGTTATGGTGGATGACGGATCCGCCATCAATGTTTGCCCCCTGAGGTTGCTACATAAATTCAGAATGAATGTTGAAGACCTAGAGGAATCTAACGTGATTATTCGAGCCTATAATGACTCTAAGAAGCTAGTTGTAGGGACTTTCAAGGCAGTAGTCACTGCAGGAGATATCAAATCAATAGTAGAGTTCACTATCCTAGACATCCCTCTAACCTTTGCCCTGCTACTGGGGAGGCCTTGATTCCATCCATTAGGAGGCATACCTTCTACCATACACCAAAAGATCAAATTCCAACTCAAGGACAAAGTTGTCAGAATTTCAGCTGAAACCAACAACTCCATCACTTGCTTGAACATAGTGCCACCAAGCTTCCAGATCTTTGTAATCCATGAAGATTGGGTTGACCCAAAGGTTGCTGAAATGATGAAAAAGATGTAATACCTGCCCGGAACTAGATTGGGTGGAAAGTACATTGGGATCACATAATTCCCTAATTTTTGAGGACAAACCAGTAGACATGGCTTGGGGTATGATCCTGAGAAGGACACTGGAACTAAGAAGTCCACCTCTTTTATTCCAGAAGGCTCAACTGAGGTCTACCAGGGTCAAACAGAGCAATGGGAAAAGGAAGGGGTTGAGAAACCTGGCTTTGAAATCTTTAAAGATGTTATTGACTCTGCTAAAGGAAAATGCCCGCTAGAAGGTATCACTGAGACTTATATTGATGAGCTGATGAAGAATCTGAGACTGAGACCCTCAACTGTGAGGAAGTTACTGCCATCCTCGAATCAAACATTGATGACATTTTGTTTTAAGATACTAGAGATGATCTTTGTACTTTTCCTTTATTCGAAACTGATGATGTAATGAACTCCAAAGTTAATGTAATGAAATCAAAATTCGCTTACTTGTTTGATGTCCTTTCTGATGGTAGTGTGCATTACATTGATAAAAATACTAGCATATTTAACATTCATTCCATATGCACTAAACCATTTAACATCGGCACAAAAAATGAACCACACATTTTGCATATTTCGAAAGATGTTACCCCTGAGGAGAGGAGAGAAATTGAAAAAATATTAATAAAATATTCAAAAGTATATGCTTGGACTTACAAAGACATGCCCAAAAATGATAGAGACATCGCTCAACACTACATCCTTACTAAAGAAGGGTGTAAACCAGTAAAGCAAAAGCTGAGAAGACTCAGACCAGAATGGGCCTAATTGGTAAAAGAAGACATCAAAAACCAGATCGAGGCTAAGTTCCTAGAGGTGGTAGACTATCCAGAGTGGTTAGCAAACATCGAGCCAGTGCTAAAGAAAGATGGATGGGTCATAATTGATGTTGACTACAGAGATCTAAACAAAGCATGCCCAAAGGATGACTTCCCTTTGACTCACATAGATGTGTTAATAGGCAATGCTGCCTTTTGCGCAATGTATTCCTTCATGGATGGATTTTCTAGATACAATTAGATTCTGATGGCCATTATTAACAAAGCAAAGACATCCTTCATTACAGAATGGGATACTTACTATTACAGGGTAATGCCCTTTGGCCTGACAAATGCAAGTGCAACCTACCAAAGAATAGAAACAGGCATGTTTCATGACATGATACACAAAGAAGTTGAGGTGTACGTAGATGATATGATGGTTAAGTCAGAAACTAGAGAAAATCACCCAGTTGCTCTCAAAAAATTCCTCAGAAGGGTTGAAAAGTATAGCTTTAGGCTTAATCTCAAGAAGTGTGTATTCGAGATAACTTCAAGCAAGATGCTAGGGTACATTATCAGCCAAAATGGAATCAAAGTGCATCCAGATAAAGTGAAAGCAATCAAAGAAATGCCAATGCCAAAAATAGAGAAAGAAATCAAAGGGTTTCTAGGGAAACTATAGTTCATAAGCAAGTTCATCGCTAAGTTAACAGCAATTTGCGAGCCCATCTTCAAGCTACTCAAAAAAGATCAACTAATCGTATGGAGCAAACAATGTCAGCTAGCATTCGATAAGATAAAAAACTACCTAGTCAATCTACCAATTCTAAAACCACCCAAGCTTGGACTACCATTAACCTTATACCTAGCCATATAAGGGAATGCAATCAGTGTAATGCTTGCCCAAGAGGGAGAAGGAAAAGCAGAACACGTAGTCTACTACCTGAGTAAGAAAATGCTACCTTATGAGGAAAAGTATAGTCTAGTCAAACAGATATGTCTAGCAATAGTATGGGCAATGAAGAAGCTCATACACTACTTTCAATCATACAAGATTCAAGCTGTATCCAAAATGGATCTTATGAAGCATCTCTACGAAGCTCCTTCCCTAGTGGGAAAACTCGCCAAGTGGCTCATTCTACTTACAGAATTTGATGTACAGTATCTGACTAAAAAGACAGTGAAAGGGAGAGTAGTCACTGAATTCCTAGCCCTCGACCTGATTCCATATTCAGAAGACATTTAACTAGACTTCCCAGGTGACCTCAGCACATCCATCGAGGTACAGGGATGGCGAATGTATTTCGATGGAGCAGTCAACCAATTCGGAGCAGAAGTCAGGATCATACTTCTAACACCAGAAGGTGAAGTGGTGCCAATCACTAAAAAGCTAGCATTCAGAGTTACGAATAACGAGGCAAAATATGAAGCATGTGCACTCAGCATGGAAGCTTTGATAGCTCTAGGAGTAATAGAAGTTAAAATATTTAGGAATTCCATATTGGCAATCAATCAGACAACAGAAGAATAGGAACTAAAAGAACAACACTTAAGGTCATATTTGAGCCACCTGTAGCAATTCTCCTTATCTTTCCAGAAATGAAAATTCATCCATCTCCCTAGAAACCATAACCAAATGGCTGACACACTCTCTTCCCTAGCATTAGTATGGGAAGGTCAGCCAAAATGCCCATGAAGCCTCTAATCCTACTCAAATCAAAACAACCTAGCCATAAATGCCTCGGAATAGCAAAAACTAAAGCAGACAGCAAACCCTGGTTCTATGATATACAATAATATCTCATAAAGAGAAATTAACTTGAGAAGACAGTTGAAAAAGACAAGGCAGTCATCATGCAAATAGCATCAAAATTCACATCACACTAGGGTGTATTATACAAAAGAACTTCAGATGGGATGTAACTCAAATGTCTAGATGAGACAAAAGCTGCTAGAGCAATGGAAGAAGTAAATGAGGGTGTTTGTGGTCCGTATATGAATAGTGCCATTCTATCTAAGAAGCTAATGAGACAAAGGTTCTTTTGGATGACGATGATGGAAGACTGCATCACATTAGTAAGAAGGTGCCATAAGTGCCAAATTCACGGGGACATCAACCATCTTCCCCCAACAGAGCTACACTATATTTCTTCTCCGTGGCCCTTCTCAGCATGAGGGTTAGACATAATTGAAGAAATCCACCCAACAGCCTCGAACGGACATAAGTTTATCTTAGTAGCAATTGACTACTTCACAAAATGGGTCAAAGCAGAATCATACGTAAAAGTGAGGGAAAAACAAGTGGCAAAGTTCATCAGAAAGAACCTATTCTGCCGATATGGGATTCCCCATCATATAGTTTCAGAGAATGGTGTTCAGTTCTAAGGGGAAGTGAGGGAATTACTAAAGAGTTATAAGGTGGAACATCATAAATCCTTACCTTATCGACCATAAGCAAATGGGGTAGTCAAAGCTACAAATAAAAACATTAAAAAATCTTTTCAAAGATGACTCAGACCTATCGTGATTAGGCAAATAGACTAGCATATGCATTATAGGGATAAAGAACAACAATCAGAACTTCAACAGGAGCCACTCTTTTCTCACTAGCATACGGATCTGAAGCAGTACTCCCAGTGGAAATGGAAATCAAATCACTACAAATAGCAATTGAATTCAAACTATCTAAAGCGCAATAGGCTCAGCAAAGGCATGATAGCCTCATTATTCTAGACAGTCAGAGATTCAAAGCACTGTATCATACGCATCTATATCAAGCTCGAGTGGCTAGAGCCTTCAACAAGAAAGTCAAACACAAGAGTGTGAAAGCAGGAGATTGGGTGCTAAAGCAGGCCAAACAGAACATCTCAGACCCTAGAGGGAAGTTCAGGCCAAACTGGGAAGGTCCATATCTAGTCAAAATGGTTCTATCAAGAGGAGTCGTCAAGCTTATGGATTCTGAAGGAAATGAGTTCTCTGAGCCTACCAACACAGACCACTTGAAGAAGTACTATGTCTAAAGAAAATACATAAAAAAAATCCCGCTAAGTTGAAAATTGAAAAAAGGCAGCTTAGGCAAAAATTAGGGAACCGAGAGAAAATACTTAGTTAGAAAACCTGAAAAGGTTGACTAAGGATAAGGGTACCGTCAATTTGAAATCTGCATAAATGCAACTGTGCTTTTCTTAAATGTATTCAGTAAATATGCGAATGCTTGTCAAATCATGTAAGTACATTTAAGAAAATGCAATACATCATTATCATCTGAATCCATCGAGCATTCTAAGTACAATTTACATATTCTTATTACATGCTTTACAATTCTTATTTCTCCACCATATTACCAACTGCCATCATCGAACCTAAAAAAAAGCCCAGCTAGGTGCGAAGAGCTCTAAAAAGAGACACCTTAGGCAAAAGAGGGAAAAAGAAAATACCCAGATAGGCATGAAGAGCTCTGAAAAGAGACGCCCTATGCAAAAGAGGGAAAAATAAAATAAAGAGGTAAATGAAGCGGAATAATCACACAGAATAGTCACAGTTACAAATGCCACAATCGTGAACACACAAGATAACTAATCCACAATACAACAATAACACCCATCAGTACAGAATACAACATACAAGACCGATGCCCAAATACAACACCCTGAGTCCATAACCTCGGAAAAATAATATAACATTGGACAACCATAATAAAAAGCCTATACCTAGCCTCCGAACAAATACATCAACCATGGGTGCCATCAAAAGCAAGAGCTAAATCTACTCAAGTGTCCCCGTCATTCGAATCGGGCTCCGCATCCTTTGTATCCATCCAAAAAGCTACAAGTTGCATATGCAGCTGATCAATCTGTGATAAGATGCCCGTTCCCTCTCCCACTCACGAGCGTGAATATACTCACTCTGCATTAGACAAACATCATAAATCACATTTCATGCATTCATAAAAACACATGCATTTGCATAAAACAGGTACAAATCAATAAAAGAAGAAAGCAGTATGCTCTGAGTGCAAGTAAACTTCATAAAATACTCCTGCGCGCTGATCATAGCAGTATACCAAGACTGAGCGATGGAAATAGGCACTTTCAAAGAAAAAGAAATCAGATAACACACAAAATAACGAAAAGAGGAAGAACCTCGCAAAGTCAAGAAACTAACATGAGTGGCATCTGCATGCACCATATTCGATAGTGGTGTACCCGCTCTAGGCAAAGAAAAATGAGCTCCTGCTCCTGTAATTGTCAGCTCGTACAGTATTAGAGCTGCCGCACTCATAAAATCACCAAGAATGGCACCGCCAGGTCCCACACCACTGGCATGTGTCGTCCCCTCAGTCCCAGGACCACTCTTCTCGTCAAAGTGAGAAGAATATAACTTCCTTCAACGACGCCCAAAATTCTATAGATAAAACTCTCATAAATCATGTCATTTACCGTTTAATACTAACAAAATTTATTACATGCTTACATAAAAATAGAAAAAATATAGCTCAGAAGCATATCGGGTCAAAAGATGCTACCCTGGAAGCAAAACGACCCTGGGATGACCGCGAAGTCCCAGCTCTAGAGCCCGAAGGCTGCAAAGGATCCGCTTGAGGAGGTGGAGGAGGAACAAACTCACTAGCCATAACATCAATCAACTATGGCACCGGAGACATCATATAAGAGAAATGAGCTCCCTCTAGGAAATCCTCAAAGGGATACCCTCTCTCAGCTCTGTCAAGTTCCTCTCCAACGAGCTCTTGACCCCAAAATATATCCCCAGGGGGAGTAACAACAACTCTCCTCATAAACTGTCTATCCCACCAATGATAGACCCGCTCACCCAGATACCACACCTTGTCAATAAGGTCGGGCAACAAGACCCTCCTCTATGTCAGGCACCAAGTCGCTCCCATATCAATCGACCAGTCATGTCGCTCCATCCACTAGCATGGAAGAATCTACCTAAGAAACTCATAAGCAAAAGAATTGCCAAAGAATAAGCAAAGTAAAGATAAAATGCACCATACCTTACTGTGGGCCAATCTACTCAAGAGACCCCTCGCCTCCACTGAACTCTCGATCAAACTAGAAGTCCTCTTAATCCATTGCGAAAGATGGGAAGCCACTTTCAGGAAAACGCTCAATAATGGGATGAGGAAACACCCCAAACTTATAAGCTCAAACCTGTCAAGAAGAAAGGAGTCAAAATAATCAAAGGCGAAACAGTCCAAGAGCAAGAGATCACACTCATATCTATTATGAACAAGTAGCTACAAACACGTGAGGATCCTCTATAAGCCGCATCTAGACCAGAATACATGTGGGCAAAAGCAGTTGTGCCCTAGCTATACTTCGGCAGGTCCCTCAAGTTCCTTAAAATAGGTAACAACTGCAAGAAGCCAGTGTCGGAGGTGTTTGAGAAGATAACGACACTTAGAAGGTAAAACAAGAAACACCTAGCCAACTGCTTATAGTTAACATGACCCACATTGTGCTCTAACCTCACCTTCTCTACAACCTGAGTACCGGATCAAAGTGGAGCAGCCAGACTTCACAGAAGCAATAATACCAAATAGATCCCTTGGCCATCTTTTCCTCGTGATGGCAAAACTATATGCCTCACTATTAAAAGGGATAGGCTCCCTAGAAAAAATCAACCCAGTAATGGCTATAAAACCAAGCAGAGTGATAGTCATCTCCCTGAAAGGCAAATGGAACGTGTGGGTAGTATCCATTCATTGCTCAATAAGAGCCCACCTCGCAGCCTGACTCGATGCATAAGAGTCATAAGTAAAAGCAGAAATAATACCATCGAAACCCCTCCCAATAACCATCTGCTTCACACATGGAGGAAGACCTTGATAATACGAGCTGACCTTATTGAAGCTACCAAGCAGCTGAATGATAGGCCCAGAAGACTGTAACCAATAGGTAAAATAGTTACAATATTTCATCAGATACTAAAACATCTCTTTTTACATCTTTGTAGGAACATTACAACAAGTGTTACAATCAGACAAATAGAGCTAAACTACAATAAGTGATACAATCAGACAACTAGAGCTAGACTACAGTAAGTGCTACAATCAGACAGCTAGAGCTATATTACAGTAAGAGCTATACTACAGCTAGAGCTAAATTACAGTAAGAGCTATATTATAGCCAGAGCTACACTAAAGCAAGAGCTACACTAGAGCAAGAGCTACATTATAGCAAGAGCTAAAATACATGTCAGCTAGAGCTATAGTCATCACAGCAAGAGCTACCAATAATAAGAGCTACAAACATTACAGCCAGAGCTACACTACAGCTAGAGCTACATTACAGCAAGAGCTACACTATAGAAAGTGCTACAATTAGACAGCAAGGGCTACACTACGTCAAGAGCTACATTACAGCAAGAGCTAATACAGACAATAAACAGCAAGAGCTAAAATCAGAGCAACACATACAGCAAGTGTTAAGGGAAACAGTTAAAGCTACAATAAGTAAAGCAAACTACAACAAGAGCTAAGTAAGCAAACTAACAGGTCCATGATGAATAGTCCAAGCATGAGTCCCCAGGCTATAGACAATAGGCACTAGATCCCCCTAAAAAAGTCGAGGTGAACAAGAAGAGGCTCCACCACTGGTCCAAGCAGCCTTTATAGCTCCAGCAGTAGAGGTCCCTACACTAGTTTGCTTGAGAACCGCCTCATCCTTTAAAATGAACTCGTCAAAAGAAAAAACAAGCGGTATTCACATCACCAAAGTCACTAAGATCCTTAAAAATGGGAGGGAAGTCCATAATTCCCGCACTCCACGAAGCAATAAAGCAACAACATAAGAAAAGCACTCCAAAAAACTCAAAAAAGGGCTCGAAAAAGGCTAAAAAAAGGTAAAAATGACCTTAAACTAGAAAATAAGTTCATTTTATAGGCATCGGACATGCCTTAGAGTGCGTGACCAAGCGCCCCAGGCACATGATCATGTGCTCTTCTGAGCCTCACGTGCTCCAAGACTCTCACACACATGCACCAAGACCCCGCATATGCATTCCTAGGGTCTCAAACTTGCATTTTACCAAAAAAAATGCACAAAAAAATACACACGAATCACACAAATACGAGCATTGTATGTTTTAGGACACTGCACTTCACATCACTGTCTCAGAAAAGTCATTCACAAAAAAGAAAAATAAAGCACAGATAACACTAGCATGTCGCATCTACAATTAACATGACATGAAATCACACTCGAGACACGATAAATGATGACATCATCACTATTCAATACCATTTTTTCGTTGAGAAGCGTTTTCACTGCGTAGAAGCATTTTTCACCTACTTAGAAGCATCTTATCTGCTTACTAGCATCTTATTTTCTTAGAAGCATTTTCTTCTACTTAGAAGCATCACATCCACTTAGTAGCATTTCATTTGCTTAAAAGCATCTTACCTGCTTAGTAGCATTTTACCTGCTTAGTAGCATCGCATTTACTTAGAAGCATCCCATTTGCTTAGAAGCATCACATCCACTTAGTAGCATTTCATTACTTAGAAACATCGCATCTGCTTAGTAGCATTTCATTGCTTAGAAGCATTCCATCTACTTAGAAGCATTTCATTACTTAGAAGCATTTTTCTCTACTTAGAAGCATTACATCTGCTTAGTAGCATTTGCATTGATACATAAGGAGGTTATGAAAGCATCATCTCCAAATGAAACAACATCAACAAACGATAGGCCTGAAGTCAAGAGACTAAACAACACACCATCAAGTAAGTACCTCTTCCCAAAACCATTTTTGCATCTCTGCTTTTGCTTCACGTGTATTAACATCGGTACAAGAGTACTATATAATATACGTAAAGTAGGGGGCAACTTTCATACATCAAATTCTTACTATCCCAAAAAAGTTCAGTGATGGAAATATCTCTCCGAATATAACAATTGTCTATTCATTCATACCATCTCTGAAGCGTGTCGAGAATCTGAAAAGCTCAAACCGAGCAAAATTAACCTCCAAATCATTAAGTTGCACCTCGATTTCATGAACTAGGAATAATTAGAGTGGTAAGTCACTTGTTTCAAGTAAATGTTGCTCAAAACAAGCAACTCATGAGACCGGTGTTTGACTCATGAGACCAGTGTTTGACTCATGAGATCGGAGTTCAACTTCATGAAAATCAAAAGTTGATTTTGATAAAACATACATCAAAAACACGTCTGTAAGCCCTTAAAACTTCTGGAAATTACCCAAAAATAGTGCAGGTAACCTCAAGAAGTAGCGCGTGAGTGGATTTATAGCGAGTGATCACGCCCGAACACATTTTGCTCATGCGTGAAAATGGAAGCCGATTTTGACAAAACAAACCTCAAAAACACATCTGGAAGGTCCAAAAACCTTAAAAACACCCCTAAAACAGCGTAAATGGAGCCTAGGAATGACGCATGATGAGCACAAAAGCACCTGATCATGTGCTAGAATGCATGATCACGGACCCCAGGGCCATGATCACGCACTCTAGGGCATGATCACGCATCCCAGAGGTGTGATCACACTCTTTTTCCCTATTTTCATATATTTTTTGGCACATTTCCCTATAAATAGGGGTCTCTACCTCCCATTTTAAAAAGGCAAGAGCCAAGGAGTGAAGGAAAGAGCCAAGGAGCAAAGGCAAGATCCTAGGAAGCAAAGGCTAGAGCCTAGGAAGCAACGGCCAGAGCCAAGGCAAGAGCTAAAGAAAAAAAAAAGGCAAGAGCCAAAAAGCACACACTCATTGAAAGGCTATCGAATTAAAGACTCAAGAGTCCCAATTCACACACTTTTAGTCCACTTTCAACATTTTTCGTAGGATTTTTAGACCACTTTTAAACCAAACCCATCCTCATCTTTGTCAAAGTACGCTTCAAAGGTATACGAATTTATATTATATGCGTCATTTTCAACCTCTCGATGAGGAAAGCTTAAAAATCCTATGAAGCTAAAGCTTTGAAAACTCAAAAACAAGCTCAGTAGAATCTGAGGACCAAATAATCATTTTTGCATGTTTATTTTACTGTTTTGCATTTTACTCTATTGCCGCCAGCAGTTGAGAAATTGTTGTGATTGTGTGATAAGACTGGCAACTTGCATGCCGATTGAATAATCTCTGCTTTGTTTTGCTCATAATAATCGTCATTCTGCATTAATATGCATTCAATAAACATGAAAGCTCATTATCTAAGCTAGAGCTTCAATATTGCGGTCCAATGATGCAATCATCATTATTTACTGTTTATCTTATCATTTAAAAATGATTTATAATAATTCCTACTAGAGCATAAACTACGTGCATCTGTTTAATCATTCATAATCTTTATTGTGTTTATATGTTGTCCAAGTGGATGAATAGATGGAATTGCACATAGTTATGTTAACCTTTGTTTCGCAGGTGTATTCTAGATTAGGACTATATTTGCATTTTTGCACTTTTTATCTTTCATATATATTTACTTGGAAAGCCTTGTAAATAATTATGCTAAATTTCTCTTACGTTCCGTTATTATCAATATACTTGTGTGAATGCATATATACTAACTATCATTACCAAAACTAAGGTATTGCGGTAGCCATATATTGAGTATTAAAATGAGAAATAGTCAAAAAGTAGATGAGATCTCCCAGGCTCAGAATCTCTGCTAGGGATAATACTCTTTTAATGACCTGATACCGTCCCTTTTATCTTTTCCTGATTTTCTAAAAATCAGGTGGTGACTCCAAACACAAAAGAATCTTGCATCCCCCCAAGACCAACCATTTGTCCCTGTCCCATCCGGCAAACTTGCCATATCCCTCGGAATCACTCCATTTAACCAAATAAATGGAAAAATAAAAGGTCATTCACAAGCATGTTCATCTACTTAATAGCATTTTCATTTGCTTAACACCTCAGAAGGTTATAACAGCATTTTCATTACTTGACACCTCAATAAGTTATAGTAATATGTTCATCTACCTAGTAGCACTTCCATTTGGTTGACACCTCAGAAGGTTATAATAGCATTTTCATTGCTTGACACCTCAGTAGGTTATAGTAGCATGTTCATATGCTTAATAGCACTTTCAATACTTGACACCTCAGTAGGTTATAGTAGCACTTTCACTTGTTTGACACCTTAGTCGGTTATAGAAGCATTTTTATCTGCTTGACACCTTAGTCGGTTATAGAAGCATTTTCATCTGCTTGACACCTTAGTAGGTTATAGTAGCATCTTTACTTGCTTAACGACTAGGAAGGATATAGTGGCACCACACTGCCTGGCACGTGAGGAGGTTATAATGACACTTCGAAACAAACAGTCTTTTTAGCCAAGAGCAACATCGAAGAGCGGCGCCAACAACAGCAACGGCCGCATTCTAAATAAAATACCATGAATAGCAATAGTTAGACAAACGTCTGGAGTAAATACGACACTTCACCAGGTAAGTATCTTCTCACTTAAAACTTTTTTGCATTTCTGTATTGCTTAGCATATATCGACATCAATGCAAGGAGGCTATGCAACACATGCTAAGTAAGGGGCAACTGTCATACATCAAATTTTGACTATCCCCAAAAAGGTCTAATGATGAAAATGTCTCTCCAAATTTGACAAGTATCTGATCGTTCGTGCCGCCTTTAAAGCATGATATGAGTATAGAAAAACCAAACCGAGCCTTCAGAGAGAAAAATCAACTTCTAAATCATTAAGTCGAACCTAATTTTATGAATTACAAATTATCGGAGTGGTAAGTCGCTCATTTTGAGTAATCGTTGCTCAAAATGAGCAACTCATGAGATTGGAGTTCTGCTTCACAAAATTAGAAGCCCATTTTGAAAAAATAGATGTCAAAAACGTATCCAGAAGGTCCCAAAACCCAAAATAAAACCCCTGGAATAGCACGATCGAAGCCCAGGAAGGCCGCATGACAAGCGCAAGAGTGCATGATCACGCACACCAAAGGCATGATCACGCTTAATATACATGATCATACGCTCTGGTACTCATGCACACGAGTAAAAGCACGCGCACACGTGCCTTAGGATGCATGATCATACATTTTTTGACATATTTCCCTATAAATAGGGGTCTCTACCTCCCATTTTAAGAGAGGGGGCCTACATACACTAAAACATTATCGAATTGACGACTCAGAAGTCCTAATTTACACACTTTTGGCTCACTCACTGCATTTTTGTAGGATTTTTTTAGACCGCTTTTGAACCAAACTCACCCTCATATTTTTCAAAGCACGCTTTAAAGGTATATGAATTTGCATTACACTCGTCATTTTCAACCTCTTGACGAGGACAACTTGAAAATCCAACAAAGCTAAAGCTTCAAAAATGTAAAACAAGCTCAGTCGAATCTGAGGACTGAATAATTATTTTTGCATGTTTATTTTGTTGCTCTGCATTTTATTTTGTCATCGCCAGCAATTGAGAAATTATTATGATCTGTGTGATGAGACTGGCAATTTGTATATTGATTGAATAATTTCTGCTTTATTTTAATCATAATAAACTATCATTTTGCATCAATATGCATTCAATAAACATGAAAGCTTACTTATCTAAGCTAAAGTTTTGATATTGCAGTCCAATGATGCAATTATCATTATTTATTATTTATCTTATCATTTAGAAATGCTTTATAATAATTCCTGCAAGAGCATGAACTACATGTATCTGTTTAATCATTCATGATGCATCAATCATCTTTTTTATGCTTATCTACTGTCCAAGTGGATGAATAGATGGAATTGTACATAGTTGTGTTAACCTCTGTCTTGCAGGTGTTTTCTAGATCAGGACTAGATTTACATTTTTGTACATTTTTTTCTCTCTTAAATGTATTTACTAGGAAAGCCTTGTAAATAATCATGTTGAATTTCTTTTATTTTCCATTATTATCCTGTGCTTGTGTGAATGTGGAATATATCAATTGTCATACCAAAACTAGGGTGCTGCGATAGCCATATATTGAGTATCATAATGAGAAATAGCCAAAAAGTATATGAGATCTCCAGGGCCCAGAAAATCTGCTGGAGACGGTACTCGTTGAGTGACCTAATGTCGTCCCTTTCATCTTTTACTAGTTTTCTAAAAACCATGTGGCAACTCCAAACATAAAGCGTCTCGCATCCTCTCAATGCCAATCATTTATCCCTGTCCCGTAAACAGAATGAATGTTCCATTCGATAAATTTTTCATGTCCCTCAGGATCAAAAAACACAAAGCCTTCCATGAGAGAGAGAAGGTCGGTCGCTCACAGTCATTAAACTAGGAGTTGTTCCTTCCATTGAGTCAGTAGTTCCTCTCTTATGCAACAACAATGGAGCCATCGCTTTGGAAAAGGAATCGAGGTCTCACCAGAAATCCAAACATATAGAAACACACTATCATATTATTAGAGAACTTGTTGGAAAGGGCATGTGCTCATGCAAAAGGTAGCTTCAGCCGATAATGTGGATGATCCACTTACTAAGGCACTCACCCAGCTGCAGTTAGACTATCATCTTGAGAAGATAGGTCTTAGATATTGTAGTGAATGGCGCTAGTGCAAGTAGGAGATTGTCAATATAGATGTGCCCTAGTGCCATTTCTTGTAATATAATTAACATTGTACTTTTATCCTTATGGTAATAAAATATTCATTTAAATAAAGTATTTGTTTATTTGAGTATTTACCCTTTAGCATTATATTAAAAGATTTTATTATCAATAGTTGATAATATGAGTGACAAATTCTTTTAGTACATATGCTATAAAATGTTCATAGTCGTAGGACTAATAAATGGGTAATATTAATCCATAGACTATCATCTCTGTCTATTTTTCTTAATCGGTAAATGATATCGATAGTGGGAGGTAGTAAGTCTCATGCTACTTAATATGAGATATCTAAATAGACATGTGAATACTCATGTGATGGGTGGATCGAACTCTGACATAAGATAAGTGATTGCATGGAAATTCATTTTTGTCAACAATCACTATCTTGGACACAATGGTGCATATGGTCCTTTAACCTGAGGTGACACAGTCATCCACATATGGTTTGTTAGAGTTTGTTACCACTTACACACTTGTGCTAGCCATGTATGGGTATATGGCGTGTGGTGGCGCTAGTCGGTTATTTGTAGGGATGAGTGATCGGCTAAGATAGAATTCATTAACTGGAGTGAACCGGGATAAAATCCTATGCTATCTAAGTTATTCTAGATGAATAAGCACCTGGCTAGGTCAAACTTGACTTACCCAAAAAGAGTTTCGGTGCTAGAAAGTGTTTCTAGTAGAACTCATGTTTTATTGAGAATAACTGAAGATGAGGTCATATGATTGAGGCAATTAGAGTTTGACTGACCATGACTCTAGCCGATGTTGGGATCTTATAATGAAGGGACACTGAGTGCACGGTAATTATGTTCTATGGTTCTTATGAATCTACGGATAACATTCATTTCCAATTGGGTAGTCGTGATATCTATGCTAGGGGTCACTCACGACTTATGGAAACTAAATGTGATTAATTGGGATTTTAACATTTAGTTTGGAAAGAGTTTCTAATAATATTAAGAGTTAATATTATTTATTTCCATTGCCATTTGGACTTGAACCTAGTAAGTCACAAACATAAGAGTAGCACCGACAATGATAATAATTAATTTGATTATTAATTAAAGTGTTTAATTAATTAATTAAATTAAATTGAATTGGATTTTCGCTTGTTCGGGGATCTAACATATCCCGAAATCTAATTCAAAGGTTGGGACTTTTAAATATTAATTGGATTTAATTTAATATGTGATATTAAGTTTAAGGACTAAATTAATATTTGCCACCAATACTAGTTTGGATATGGACTATGAGATGGGCCATATACAAGTTGCTTAATGGATGATGGATGGGCTTAAATAATTAAGTGTATTAGTGAGAAGGGCCTTATTTAAGTGTTCAATAAAGCCCATAAGACTAATTAGTGGATGTTGTAGAGATGGGCCTATTTAAGAGTTAAATGACCCTAAGCCTAAGCCCACTTACGAAAGGAGGTGCCACCGAAGCATGTGACATGGTGGCCACATAAGCATTGCTTTACATGCGATGTGATTGCATGGTTGACAACATGGAGATGTATCATAAGCATGCACCTTAAGTTAGTAGTCATTCTCTACATGCATGTGAAAAAGTAAGCACATGCATGAGATTGCTTATCCTACACTCAAGCTTGAGTTAGTGGAGAATCTTTGCACATGCAAATTTGTCTCTTACATACATACACTAAGTTAGTGGAGCTCTACACACTTCAATGATCACTTACATTTGAGAGACATAAAAACACTTAGAGAAAAAATAAGAGTTAAGTCTTCTTCTTCTTCTTCTTTCTTTTAAGTGTTGTAAGTGTGTGAGTGAGAGATACAAGAGTTGTATTTCTTTATAAGTCCATTGTCATCATCCCTTGTACAAGAGTTGTACAGGTGAAGGTTACATCCATCCAAAGGAGGCAAGAAGTCCTACATCATCCAAGCAAGGAGGGAAGCTCTAACAAGTTTTTGGGTCACCATAAAGGAGGAGCTTGCGGATAGAGATTCTTCAAAGCTTGGAGTATTTCTGGTGCCACTTGTGTGTTTCGAGTTAGAAGCTTCACACTTGAACAACTAGCAGCTTGTAGATTTGCATCAACCATTTCTTAAAGCCTATCGAGCGTGCTACCGACATTTGGAGTTTGTAAGAGTTACTAACTCTAGATGTAGGTCTCTTGCCATGCTTTATTGTTTGGTTGTTTTGTGAATCTTTGATTTATGTTGTATGTTAAGGATGCAAGCAAATTAGTCGTGTAAATTAAATGTGTTGTGATCTTGGTAATTTTTGAAATTCTTACCTTTTATGCAAGGGTTACACACTAGGAAAAAATTTTGAAATTTATCCTAACCGGTTTTGTGCTCACACCATGCTTCCACTATATTCTATTGTGTAATCGATTCCTTCAAGATTCCCACAAGCATTCACATGCTGCTTTCCTTTCAAATATAAAACAAGCCTGTCAGGATTTCACATTCATGGCTGTTTCTAGACATACAGAACAGAACAAATCTACATTTTTGAACATCCTTAGAAAATTGTTTATTAGAAATTGA
>CATIWM010579685.1:0-39015 GCA_949671775.1 Mallotus repandus
TTCAGTTAAGGATAATTGCTCTAAATTACCTAAAGACTCTCTTGAGTTCAATTAAGCATGCAAGGATTAAAATCTAACGTACTCTTGTGATTAATAAGTTAATCCTAGCTCATTAAGATTTTTAGCAATTAATTTGTCACCGTGATTAAACTGTCGTAACTTCCCGAAGAACTCGTCTACTCTCGTGGTCGAGTAATCTAAGTTCTAAGTGTTCTTAAACTAATAAATTTCCCCAACTCTCATTGGTGAATTTATCCATAAACAAGCAATCAAACAGGCCTGTAATGATAACTAGACAATATTGCAACATAAAGAATTAACTAAAATTCAAATCAAATAAAAGTATTTGTGTTCAATTCATATAATGGAATAGCTACTCTTAACCAAGATTCTAAAAGAAAATTAGCCGCGCACGACTATGGAGAAATCCATAAACAAAATATAAAGAAAAGCATAAAGATGAAAAATAAAGTTGATAAACAATTGTCGAATCCTTTGGCTGTCTCTCATATCTTGCCTCTACGTCTCTCCTCTTCGTCCCCTTCGTTCTTTTCTCTCTGTCTTTAAAAGGTATTTTAATTTCCTTTATATAGAATTAGGGTTTGGAAGAGTCCTAGTTGGTCTCAAATCTTCTTAATTTGCAAAATAGGAGACTTTTTGAACTTCACACGGCTTCTTCATTCTCCAAATATGGCTTGCTTGAAGCTTTTAGAAGTTTTGACAATTCAACTTTAAATTCTTCCTTTTTTTTTCCTTAATTGGTGAGTCCACCTACAAACAAAAGATAAACATTAATTAAAAACTAATTATATCTTCCTAAATAGATAAGTAATAATAAAAATCCTAATCAAATACTAATTACTAAAAAAAACTTCTAATTAGACCTAAAAACTATTTTAATTAAATTATTTCCTATTTAAAATTTATTAAAATTCAACTCTAAAATATGTAAATAATATGTACATCAAATTCCCCCACACTAGCATTTTGCTTGTCCCCAAACAAAAATCAACTTTGAAAACAGTAAACTCAAATCATAACCTAAGTCATATAGCTTCTAAGTCATGAAACTTGGTAACACTGAGACCGAAACATATTTACTAAAGAAGATAGTTAGACAAAAATACCAAGCACCCAACCTTTTGAAATCAAGTGAACACAAAACCAAAGAAGGGAAACATAAAGATTCTCAGTTTTTTTTTTATTTAGTGAATGCGTTTTATGCTCTATTTCACTTTATTGTTATTTTTTTCTCTTCTCAATTCAAATATTTCTACTCAAAGTAATCCCCGCTGTTCCTGTATTACTAAGCGTGGACACCATTGAGTATTTCCTTTGGATACTCATACCCTAATTAGGGCATTGGAGTCGATTTATAGTGCATAAGATTTTAATTTAAATACAACTCTTACTTTAAGAATGAGAGAGTTTTTTTTAACTAAAATTCACATATGCAACCCTTCCTAAAATCATGCACAATTTCAATCTCCAGGTTCATGCTTAGGTCGTAAAAACTAAATTCTCCATATATAAAGATTATGTACAATTATCTTAATTAATAAATCATTCGATAGTTCAGTAATTAATCAAGAAACAAGCTTATACACTAATATAATCCCAAGTGTGATGGAGTATATAAAAATTTAAACAAAAATTTTCTTCAGGACAATCAAATTAACAGTATGGGGAAACGAGTTAAAAAGTAATAAATCCTAAATAACCAAAAAAAGTTTTTAACTGACTAAATAAAATAAAATAGAAAAACTAGCAATCAGATTAATTAGATTATAAAGCACCCCCCCTAACTATCCATGGCATTGTCCTCAATGTTAATAAAAATAGAAAAGAAAATTAATAAGAAACGAAATTGAGGAAAACAAATAAAGGGGGCACTTCCCTGAATTGTGTGTTCGTCCGAAAGCTAGCAAAATAAACTATCAAAGAAAAACAGAAGATAAAAATACACAAAATATCCAAAAAATGAAATAATAGAAATAAAAGAAAACATATTGCAGAAAACAAAAAACAAAATGTCAAATGCGGAAAATAATATCAGTCATCCAGAGGTGCATAATCATCTGGTGTAGCTCTAGTGTCATCTAAAGGATCATCGACATTAGGAAACTCCTTAGTAGCTACGGCAGTGGTAGAAGTAGGAAAGACAGGTCATGGAGGGAGAGGAAGACCCTGGACTTGGCAAAGTTGTGAAAGACCATCTACAAGCAAATGCATGAGATCTGTGTGGTACTGAAGAGTGGCCTCAAGATGGGGAGGATAAGAATAAGTGGAAGGTCCCGCAGTGTGAGAGGAAAGGCCAACATCATGAGAGGTAGGCTCAGCAGCGGGAGTAGCTTGTAGAGGTTGAGGTGCAGCAATACTTCGTTGCTGAGGATGTGGCTCCTGAGAACCGAGCTCAGCTGGAGTAGTGATCAAAACATACTGACCATCCCTAATAGTGACTATCCTAATCTTTCTCAAAATAACAATATTAAAAGGCAATGTAGTGCACAACTGTCAGAGGTTGGGAATGGAATAAAAAACCTTTAAATTTTTAGCTAGCCTAGTGACATATGAAGCGCCACACAAGGCTCCGTTAGATTTCCTTGACATATTATACATATAGAAAGCAAATTTGTGTCCTAGATGAGGAACTATACCCTTCTCTAAACAGCACAGATAAAATAAATCCCTCTGTGAGACACAGCCTGTACTCTCTCTCCGACCACATATAGTTCAAGTAATTAAACGATGCAAGTATCATAATTCAGGTCTAGCTATATTAGTGCTCTTGCAAAAGCCTAGGATCATAATTCTTCTATGCTGCTTCTGTATGAATTATTTCTCGCATAGGTTCATGAATAGATAATGCATGATCAAAGGTACCACTAGTGACAGACAAACCATCATAGAAACCACAATTAATAGCAAATTCATTAAAGAACAAATAGAATTTCCTGCCTCCTAATTGAAAAAACACTTCTTTCTTTTTGGTGTAATCAATAGGATCACTAGAATTAAATGTAAATATGGAGAGGAATTCTAAAAATAATTCATGGAAAACAGGCTTCTCAATTCTCACAAAATTTTCCCATCGCACATTATTAAGCATCCCTAAAATTTTTTCATTTAATCCAATAAAAGCTAGGTCTCCTAACATAATATGATAAGAAGGGTGAATTGGAAGTGGAGATATAGTGTCACATACCTTTCTAAAATCAGGATTTATGAACTGAAGCAAAGGGTGAGACAAACCAGTGTGATTTCCTAGATTAGGATGTGAGGAAGATCGAATCGAAGGCACAGTTGCTCGAGTAGTACGAGAAGGTGGAGGCGATGTTGTCGCTCGAGTCCTTTTTCTTGATGAAGACGAAGCTTACCCTGAGTCTTTACATTTTCCCATGGTTGAGAATGAAAAGAAAATAGAAATATGCAGTGAAGAAATAGAAAAGAAAAAGATCTGACAAGAGTTGAGAAAAGAAATTAAGAAGAAAATGTGAGAGAAAATATTGAAAAGAGAAAAAAGAAAAGACTGAGAAGAAAAGATAGAGGTTGGGTTAAGAAAATGAAGGTATATATAAGAATAAAAAGTACACGGGGTCAGTACACAGGATAACAAAACCGTGTTGACTTTTATAAAATGTAGTTTCAAGTTAGGATATGGTATTTAATGTCGTGACATGTGCCTGTAGGACCTACTATAAAAAAGCTTTTATCTGACACAACATTTAATGACGTGTAAAGAAGATTGAAACATAGTTTCAAACCGTGTTGTGGAATTGGTCACACGATATGATGTCGTGTTTATAGGCATGTGACACGGCATAATGCTTTGCACGGCTTGAAGCTGTGCTTCATGGAGATTGACACGACTTGAAGCTGTGTATTATGAAGGCTTGCATAGCTTCAAGCCGTGCTTCATGGAGGATGACATGGCTTTAAGCCGTGTCTTGATAGGCAGTAGACAACACGGCATTTTACATGTCGTGTACATAGACCGTCAATATTATGTGAAAATTTGTGTTGTGGGAGACACGATATAGTCATGTCTTGTCAATATCGTGTCACAAAACTGTGTCAATTGCACAAATATATCAGTCAGTGTTGCATACCTTAATGCAGCCTAGACACGATCGTGTATAACCCGTGTGATCACAACTCCACTCTTAAATCTACAAATCTTTGCTTAGCATTTTTCAACCTATAAAAGAAAGATAGAGTAAATAAAAATTGAAAATGAAAGTTAAATTAAAACAAAATAATATTTAAGAGAAAATCAATTGGGTTGCCTCCCAATTAGTGCTAGCTCGACTATCCTTTGATGAATTCAGGGTGTTAGATCCATGAGTGTACAAAAGACAATCTTCAGTCTAGCTTCCTCCACAAAGTAGGGCTTGAGACGTTGCCCGTTGACCTTGAAAGCTTCATTTGTTTTGTTTACAAGCTCGACTACTCCACGAGGAAAAACTTGTGTAATTCTGAACGGTCCAGACCATTGAGACTTTAATTTTCTTAGAAATAGCTTCAATCAGGAGTTAAACAGCAACAACAAATCTCCTTCTTGAAACTCTTTCTTTTACAATCTTTTGTCATGCCACCATTTTGTTTTCTCTTTGTAAATTTTGGCATTCTCATATGCATCAAGTCAAAATTCTTTAAGTTCATTCAATTGAAGTAGTCTTTTGACACTAACCTTTGCTTGATCAAAATTGAGAAACCTAGTAGCCCAGAATGCTTTGTGTTCTAACTCAACCGGAAGATGATAGGATTTCCCGTAAACCAATTTGAGCGGTGAAGTCCCTATTGGAGTTTTGTAAGCTGTTCTGTATGCCCAAAGTGCATCATCTAATCAAGTGGACCAATCCTTTCTCGAAGCGTTGACTGTCTTCTCCAGAATAGCTTTCAGTTCTCTATTTGAGATTTCCACTTGTCCACTTGTTTGAGGGTGGTACGGTGTAGCTACCTTATGCTTGACCCCATATTTTGCTAATAGAGATACAAATTGACGATCGCAAAAGTGAGAACCGCCATCACTGATTATAGCTCTTGGGGTACCAAAATGAGTGAACACTTTTCTTTTTAGGAACTTGATAACCACTTTAGCATCATTGGTTGGTAAAGCTATTACTTTGACCCACTTGGAAACGTAATAAACTCCAACCAGTATATACTTGTTTCTATAAGAGATTGGGAAAGGTCCCATGAAATTTATCCCCTATACATCAAATAATTCGATCTTAATGATGTTGGTAAGTGGCATTTTGTTTCGTCTACTAATATTTCCTATTATTTGACAATGATCACACTTGATTATGAATTGCCTTGCATCTTTAAAGAGAGATGGCCAATAAAACCCACTCTGAAGCACTTTAGCTGCAGTTTTGGTTGAACTTGCATGTCCCCCACACTCAAACGAGTGACAGTGCATGAGGACTTACAATATTTCCTCATCTGGAATGCATCCACTTAACAATCCATCCCCACACTTCTTGTATAGGTAAGGCTCGTCCCAAAAGTATTGCCTAGAGTCCCAGAGGAATTTCTTCCCAGAGGAATTTCTTCATCTAATGGTAATCTATGTCAGGTGGAAGGACACCGGAAGCAATGTAGTTCACAAAATCGGCATACCAGGGGTCCCTGTGTTGGATTCTCATGAGCTGCTCTCTTAGAAGGTCATCTGAGATAGGAAGAGAGTTAGGATTGGTACTTTGTTCCAGGCGAGAAAGGTGATCTGCAACTAAATTCTCTATCCCTTTACGATCTCAAATCTCCAAGTCAAATTCTTGTAAGAGAAGGATCCAACGGATGAGTCTTGGTTTGGCATCCTTCTTTACTAAGAGATACTTTAAGGCTAAATGGTCTGTATAGACAATCACTTTGCTTCTAACCAAGTATGAATGAAACTTGTCCATAGCATGCACCACTGTTAGAACTTCCTTCTCAGTTATTGCATAATTTAGTTGAGCTTCATTAAGAGTGTGGCTGATATAGTAGATAACATAAGCCCGTTTGTCTCTTCGTTGCCCTACAACAGCTCCTACTGCATAGTCACTAGCATCACACATTATTTCAAAGGGGAGGCTCCAGTCTGGCGGCTATAAAATAGGTGCTGAAACAAGAGCTTCTTTCAACCTATGGAAAGCATGAAGACAATCATCAGTAAATTCAAAAGGAACATCCTTGGCAAGTAAATTAGTTAAAGGCTTAGCGATTTTGGAAACATCCTTGATGAAACGCCGATAGAACCCGGTGTTTCCCAAGAAACTCCATATTCCCTTAACAGAGGTAGGAGGTAGGAGTTTTTCTATCACTACAACTTTAGCCTTGTCAACTTCAATGCCATTCTCAGCTATGATATGTCCAAGCACCACTCCTTTTGTCACCATAAAATGACACTTCTCCAAATTAAGCACTAGGTTAGTCTCCTCACAACACTGTAACACTTTAAAAAGGTTATCCAAACATGCATCAAATGAAGAACCATACATAGAAAAATCATCCATGAAAACCTCCATTATTTCCTCAACAAAATAAAAAAAATATAGACATCATGCATCTTTAAAAAGTGGCGGGTGCATTACACAACCCGAAAGGCATTCTCCTATATGCATATGTTCCATAGGGGCATGTAAATGTGGTTTTCTCTTAGTCATCAAGATGGTTAGGAATTTGAAAGAAACCTGAATAACCATCTAAATAGCAAAAGAATGAAAGATTTGCAAGCCTTTCTAAAAGTTGATCAATGAAGGGTAAAAGGAAGTGATCTTTCCTTGTGGCTTTGTTTAACTTCCTATAGTCAATGCATATACGCCACCCTATGACAGTCCTAGTTGGGATTAATTCATTATTCTCATTCTACACTTCTTCTGAGGGACAACGTGGATTAGACTAACCCACTTACTATCCGAAATAGGATAGATAATCCCTGCATCAAGCAACTTCAAAATTTCCTTTTTAACCACCTCTTTCATGTTAGGATTTAACCTTTTTTAATGTTCTATTGTGGGTTTAGCATCATTTTCCATGTGAATCCTATGCATGCATATTGAAGCACTAATCCCCTTTAGGTCATCTATGGTGTAACGTACGATCTTTCTATGAGGTCTATTTGTCTACCTGTTCATTAGTCAACTCAGCATTCACAATGATAGGATAGGTAGAATCAGGGCCAAGGAACGCATACCTCAAGAAGAAGGAAGAGTTTTGAGCTCTATCTTAGGTGCAGTCTGCTCTTCAATCTTACCAAGACTTTCTAAAGTAGAAGGTAAGGGCTCATACCTGACTGATCTTTGCTTATTTAATGATGGATTTGCATTGAGATAATATTCATACATTACCACTTCCTTGTTAGGATCATCTTTTAAAACATCATGAACCAAGCATGCTTCTATTGGATCATCAGTGATTTGCTTTTCAAAGGTTTCTTGCACACAGCTTTGGATCGCATTAACTCTGAAACAGGATCCCATTATTGAGGAGTGTTTTGCCATTTTGAAAACATCAAATTCCACCTTGTTGTCTCCAATTTCCAGTAGTATCTTTCCTCTCTTAACATCAATGATTTCTCCTGCTGTGGCTAGGAAAGGTCATCCAAGTATGATCGGAATGTGGCCATCCTCCTCCATTTCCAAGATGACAAAGTCTCTTGGAACATAATAGTTACCAACTTTGATTGGGACATCTTCCAGAATACCATAAGGATAAATAATTGATCTATCTGCAAGCTGTAAGGACACCGTTATTGGTTGAGGTTCACCAATGTTGAGACGCCTGCAAAAAGAGAGAGGAATTATACTCACACTTGCACTAAGATCACAAAGGGATTTACCTATAAACTCATTTCCAATGGTATAAGGGATAGTGATACTCCCTAGATCCTTAAGCTTTTGAGGAAGCTTATTTTGAATAACAGCACTGCATTCCTCATTGATAGGAATAGTCCCATGATCCTTCCATTTTCTCTTATTCGAGATGATGTCCTTCAAAAATTTTGAATATGTAGGCATGGTGTTTATCACATCTAGGAGAGGTATGTTAAGTTTAAGCTGCTGGAATGATTTCATGAACTTTTCAAATTGCCTATCTAGCTTGGATTTCTACTGCCCTTGTGGAAATGGCAATGGTGGTACCAAGGGTGGTGAGTCTTTCTTCTCCTCATTATGTTCCTGTGTTTGTGTAGTCTTCTCCTTCTCCAGGTCACAAGCAATTTCTGCATCATTATTTTTGGTCTCATCTGCAGACAATTGCTTACCACTTCTAAGTGTAACCACCTTAGCCTGCTCTCTAGGATTTTGATGTTGACTGGGAAATATTCCACCCTCCTGTGATCTTGATGTTTGAGCTGCGATTTGGTTTTCCAGCATCTTATTGTGGGCATAATTTGTCCCACTTGAGAAGTCAGATTCTTTATTGCTTCACATTGCTCCTCTTGATCATTTTGGTACCTCTCTTGGTTTTTGTGGAACTTTTCCATTATGACTTCAAGGTTGGACTTTGATTCATCTTGTTGAGGGAAGGTAGTCTTCTGTTGAAATCTAGCAGGGGTTTGTTTGAAACCTGGGTTATTGTTTTAGACTCCTCCTTGGTTAGACCATGAAAAATTTGGATGGTTTCGCCAGCCTGGATTATAAGTATTAGAGTAGGGATTCCCTTGATTTCCCTGAAAATTACTGAATGCGTTTAATTGCTCAATAGAGGAATCATGGGAAAAACCTCTTAACATTCTAAAGATGCATGTCCTCCTCCACAGTGCTCATAGGAATACATAGTCATGGGATTGGAGATCTTTGTAGTCACCTTCAATTTCTTAGTGAGCATCTCAATATTGGCATTGAGGAGGTTCTAACTGTCCACTTCATGCAGTCCTGCGACTTTTTTTGGTACACTTCGTTCGCCATGCCACTGATAGTTGTTAGACGCCATAGTTTCCAGCAAGTTGTAGGCGTCCTCAGGTGTTTTACTCATGAAGGAGCCTTGAGCTGTAGCATTAATGGTAATCCTCATTGGTTTAGTGAGCCCTAGATAAAAGGTTTGGATAAGTAACCACTGTGGAACCCCATGATGAGGACAGTGTCTATGCAAGTCCTTGTATCTCTCCTAAGCCTCATAAAAAGATTCACCATTGTGTAGGGTAAAGCTGACAGGGTGAAGTTGGTGATCTTTTTTCTAAATTTTGCCGTCTTGCCTGGTGGGAAATACTTGCTCAAAAATGCATTGGAAAATACATTCCAAGAAGTGATTGATTGTGGTGCAAGAGAACTCAACCACAACTTAGCTTTATGTCTCAAAGAGAAAGGAAAAAATCTGAGTTTGATTGCATCCAGACCAACCCCGTTCATCTTGAAGGTATCACAAATTTCCAAGAATTAAGCTAGATGAGCATTTGGATCTTCCCTTGGGAGACCCCCGAATTGAAATTGTGAAACCATCTGGATAATCGTCGGTCTGTTCTCGAAGTTATTAGTGTCCACTATTGGTCTCACAATGTTAATCAAATTATTGCATGAATTAGGCATTGTGTACTCTTGAAGAGCATTATTCCTAATCTGCTGTGCTGCTTAGTCTTCGGCCATGATTTTCTTGTCTTTTTCACATTTTTCCTTTCAATTCTTTTTACAAGACTTCTCAATTTCGGGATTAAATTCTTCCAAATTAGCTCCATGAGACCAAGTGTTCATACACTACAAAGTACCTGAAAATGAAGGGAGAGCAAATAAATCCGAAGGAAATAAAAACTACTAGTCTAAGAAAAGTAAAAATTGAATCAATATCAATATTGCCAGTCTCCATCAACGGCGCCAAAAACTCCCAAGCGCACGACTCGTGATTGTAGCACATAAGATATCATTCCCACAAAGACTGTATATCAACTACTAATTATTTTTACCTATAACTTAGCTAGTAAACCGAGTGAAAGAAGTTGAGCAATTATAAAATATAAATAACAATAAAATAAACTAAAGTGGAATCATATATTTGATGCTTAGAATCTAGGTTTAGTTTCACTATTCCATTCTAATCTTGAACACATTATCAAACAAATAATCTTCGGAATTCAATTAAGGGTAATTGCTCTAAATCACCTAAAGACTCTCTCAAGTTCAATTAAGCATGCAAGGATTAAAATCTAACCTACTCTCATGATTAATAAGTTAATCCTAGCTTATTAAGACTTTTAGCAAATTAATTTGTCACCGTGATTAAACTGTTGTGACTCCTCGAAGAGCTCACCTACTCTCATGGTCGAGTGATCTAAGTTCTAAGTGTTCTTAAGCTAATAAATTCCCCTAACTCTCGTTGGTGAATTTATCTGTAAACAAGCAATCAAACAGGCCTGGAATGATAACTAGATAATATTGCAACACAAAGAATTAACTGAAATTCAAATCAAATAAAAGTACTTGTGTTCAATTCATATAAAGGTATAGCTACTCCTAACCAAGATTCTAAAAGAGAATTAGCCTCACATGGCTATGGAGTAATCCATAAACATGATATATAGAAAAACAGCAAGATGAAATAAAAATAAAGTTGTTTAACAATTGTCGAGTTTTCTTCAGCCATCCTCGTGTATCTTGCTTCCTCGTCCCCTCTCCTTCAAAAAGTGTTTTAATTTCCTTTATATAGAACTAGGGTTAGAGAGAGTCCTCTTTGGTCTTAAATCTTCTTAATTTGTAAAACAGGAGACTTCTTAATCATCACATGGCTTGGATACGTCAAAGACAAACTGTGACAAAGCTAAGTGACGTCCAAAATATGATTGGCTTTGGATGGCTCAAACATGGCTTGCAATTAGCTCGAAGCTTTACATAGGATTTGGAAGCTTTGACAATTCAACTCTAAATTCCTCATTTGCTCTTTAATTGTCTGGGGTCCACCTACACTCAAAAGATAAACATTAATTAAAAACTAAATATATCTTCCTAAATAGACAAATAATAATAAAAAATCCTAATCAAATACTAATTATTAAAGAAACTCCTAATTAGACCCAAACACTATTTAAATTGAATTATTTTCTATTTAAAATTTACTAAAATTCAACTCTAAGACACGTAAATAATATGCACATCATAGAATTCTTATCTTGGACATTCCTGTTACTTATGCCTTTCTATTGGGTAGGCTTTGGCTACATCTTCTTGGAGGAGTACCCTAGACTGTGCATCAAAAGATAAAATTTCCTCATAAAGGAGAAATGGTGACTATAGATGCAAGCATGAGCAAGACTGTAACAACTATACTAGATAGTCCAAAGTAAGTGATTTCACCTCCAGGTTTCTGAGTGGTTAGAATCTTTGATGGAACTGAAATGGATCCAAGAGTTATAAAGATGATAGAGAAGATGTGATATTAACCTGGATTGGGATTGGGAAAAAATGAATAGGGAATTATAAAGCTACCAAATATTAAGCCTAGAATGATACCAAAGGATTAGGATATACAGAGATAAAGTCAAATAACAAGAAAATAAAGAAGGGATTAAAGAATAAGGGGAAAGATCTGTAGAAAGTGCAAACTCTAGAAAAAAAAATTTATCAAAAAAGGAAAAGGCAAATTCTACTGGGTACAGTAGAACCTATCAATGTAGCTGGAATAAATGTTCTCGGGTTTGAGATTTTCAAGGAACAAATCATAGAGAGTCTAGTGCGAGACAACCAAGAGGATGTGATGAAGCAAGTTACTCAGAAGATGGGAATTATGGTTGTCAAGGAGCTGTTGTGTCTGCCACCTAACAAAGAGCCACCACAGGATTTAACTACTATCATTAACAATAGTTTTAGTATTTTTTTTTATGAAGAAACTGATGTAATAACATCCAACCTTTATAAGGATGAGAACTCTATTTTTCCTATGGTCAATTATATAAATTCTAATTTAGCTTACTTGTGTGATGTTTATCCTAATGGTTCTGTGCATTTTAATATTGATCATATATGCATGTTAGACATTAATTTCATTCAATTAAGTTCATTTAACATGGGCACAAATGATAATCCAAAGAGCATTTCTATATCACATAATGTAACTCTTAAAGAGAGGGAAAATTTTGAGAGAATATTAACAAAAAGAAAGATAGTATTTGCTTGGTCCTATAAAGATATGCCAGGTTTAGATCAAGAAATTGCAAAGCATCACATTCCAACTTATCCAGACATTAAGCCAGTTAAACAAAAGCTTCGCATAATAATACCTGTATGGATAGAAAAGGTAAGGGAAGAAATTGATAAGCAGATCCAAGTTAATTTCCTTGACATAATTGAATATCCTCAATGGTTAGCAAACATGTTGCCAGTTCCTAAGAAAGATGGTAAGGTACGAATATGTGTGGATTTCACATATTTGAATAAAGCATGCCCAAAGGATGACTTTCTTTTACCTCATATCGATGTATTGGTTGATAGTGCAGCATCTAGCATAATGTATTCTTTCATGGATGGGTTTTCAGGTTATAACCAAATAATAATGGAAGTTAATTATGGACAAGATTAAAATTGCTTTCATTATAGAATGGGGAACATATTACTATAAGGTAATACCCTTCGGGGTAAAGAATGCAAGAGTAACTAATCAAAGAGTAGCAACTGCATTATTTCAAGATATGATGCACAAAGAAGTAGAGGACTATATAGACGACATGATGGTCAAGTCAAAGACAAAGGAAGGACACTTTGAAGCCCTGGACAAGTTTTTAGCCAGAATTGAGAAGTATAATTTGAGACTCAATCCAAAGAAGTGTATTTTCAGGGTAACTTCCAAAAAACTACTTGGACATATAGTCAACCAAAGAGGAATAGAAGTGGATCCAAATAAGATTAAAGCTATTCAAGAGATGCCTACATCAAAAATAGAGAAAGAAGTAAAAGGGTTTATTGGGAAACTACAGTACATCAGCAGGTTCATAGCAAAGCTTGTTATTATTTGTGATCCCATTTTTAAACTCTTGAGGAAGAATCAGCCTGTAGAATGGAACGAGGAGTGCCATAAAGCTTTTGATAAGATTAAGGAGTACCTTACAAGTCCACTAGTTTTGAAACCACCTAGACAAGGGAAACCCTTGATTTTGTACTTAGCTTTAGAAGAGAAAGCAATGAGGGCAATGTTGGCACAGGAAGGAGCAGAAGGGATATAACATGAAATATACTACCTCAGCAAGAAATTCCTATCATATGAAGAGAAGTACAACCTAATAGAGAATACCTATCTGATCACAATATGGCCTACAAGAAAATTAAGGCATTATTTCTAATCATACAAGATGCAAGTTGTTTCAAGAATAGATCCTTTAAGGTATTTGTTTCAAGCACCCGCTTTGACTGAAAGGATGTCTCGATGGTTAGTATTGCTGACAGAGTTCGACATTAAGTACATCATTATAAAGGTTATCAAAGGACGAGCTGTGGTAGAGTTTTTTTGTCAGAATGTAGTAGAAGGGGACAAACGATGGAATCTAGAGTTTCCTGATGAAAATCTAGCAGTGATAAAATGTAGAGAATGGAAAGTGTACTTAATAGAGCTGTGAATAACAAAGGGGCAGGACTAGGAGTAATCCTTATCACACCAGAAGGAGAAACTATTCCTATAGCCAAGAAATTGGATTTCAAAGTTGCAAATAATATGGCTGAGTATAAAGCATGTATCTATGGATAGAGGCAGCTTTAGTAGCTGGAGCAAAGGATCTACTAGTTTATGGAGATTCCTTATTAGTCATTAGTTAGGCTAATGAGGAATAGGAAGTAAAGGAAGAAAGGTTGAAACCTTATGTTTGCTATTTAAAGGAATTAGTTAAAAGTTTCAATAAATGCCTCTTTATTCACTTATCAAGAGATGAGAATTAGATGGCAGATCTATTGGCAACCCTTTCTTTAATTTGGGATAGTTCGATTAGAGTGATTATGAAACCTTTGGTGATAATGAAGGCAAAACCCCCATGTTATGGTAGTTAGCAAGTTATGAATGTTCATATGGGATCAGAAGAGAAACCATGGTTTTATGATGTTCAAAAATTTATAGTAGAGTGAAAGTATCCAAATGAGCCAACCTTAAAGGACAAATATGCTCTTTGTGTTCTTACAAATAACTATGTAAGTTATGATGGGTTTTTGTACAAAAGGATGATGAATGGTACACAGTTAAGATGTCTCAAGAAAGAGGAAGCAATAGAGGTAATGAAAGAAATACATGTAGGAGTTTGTGGACCTCATATAAATGGAATCATCTTGGCAAAGAAGATTATACGACAAGGATACTATTAGATGAGCATGGAAAAGGGACTATATTAGAACAATAAGGCAATGTCACCAGTGTTAGATACATGGGAACCTTAAACATTTACCACCTATAGTACTGAATAGTTTGTCATCTCCTTGGCCTTTTGTAGAATGAGGAATAGACATTATCGGAGAGATAAGGCCTACAACAATGAATGGGCACAAGTACATAGTAGTAGCAATTGATTACTTCTCTAGATAGGTAAAAGTGGAATCATTCAGCACCTTGAAAGCAAAATAGATGGCAAGGTTTATAGAGAAGAGTTTTATACGTAGATATAGGTTTCACAGCATATTGTGACAAATAATGGGGTTCGGTTCCAAGCAGAGACAATATAGTTATTACCAAAATACCAGATTGAGCATTATAAATCCTCGCCTTATCGACCCCAAGCTAATGGAGCAGTTGAAGCAGCAAATGAGAATGTGAAGAAAATCCTCTCTAAGATGGTAAAAGCCTACAAGGATTGGTTTGAGTATCTTCCTTTTGCTTTATGGGGATATAAAATAACAACACGAACAATAACAAGTCAAACTCCATTCTCATTGGTGTATGAATATGAAGCAGTCTTACCGATAGAGACTAAGATTAAGTCTTTAAGGGTAGTAATGGAAGCCAAAACTCCTGAGGGTGAATGGGCACAGAAGAGATATGAGCACCTTGCATCCCTAGATAAGAAAAGGATGGATGCTTTATTCCATACTCAGATTTATCAAAAGAGGATAGCCAGATTGTTCAATAAGAAGGTTAAGCCTTGGAAGATCAAAACTAGAGATATGGTGCTAAAACAGTCAAGGGCTATATTGTTTGATCCAAGAGGGAAATTCAAACCTAATTGGGAAGGGCCATAATTGGTTAAGACAGTCTTGCCTAAAGGAGATACAAAGATTTCAGATCTTGAGGGGAATGAGTTTACAGAGCCAATCAACTTGGACTGCCTACCATCTTTAAATAAAAAAAAGAATAAAGAATAAAAGTTCACTGACTAGAAAACCTGAAAGGGCTAGTCAGGTAAAAGTTAGGACATTCCCGTTGTGTAGAAAACTTACAAAAGGTTGGCTGGCAAAAATTAGGGAATAAATAAAAGAGTGATCCCGCTGATTAAAAAACCCGTAAAGGGCTAGTCAGATAAAAAAATAGGGAATTAAAGTGAGTGAAAAATATTCAATTAAAAAATCTGAAAAGACTAGCTGATAACTGGAGTTATGTTATATGATGTAACAAATGTACTCATTTTTGCCCTAACTAATGAATCAAATTGAAATATAATTCATGTTTAAAGTGCATGTTCTATCTTTATCATAATGCATAGGTACTAGAAAGGAAAATAAAATATGGAACTATGAGACTACTTTTGTTTTCTAACAATGTTCTTCATTTTTTTCTTTTGAGACTCAATGTGTAATGCTTGAACTCTCTTGTATCTAGCATATCCTGATGGCTCTGCAATCTGTAATACAACCCAAGTCTTGTAGTTATCATCACTAGTCACATCAGTATCAAGATTTAGATTTCGTTCAAGAGTCCTTTGAGGCCATAAACTCTTCACCTTGTCCAAAAAATCCTACCTCAAAGGAAAGCCTTCAAAATCAGTCAAGATAGTGACGATGAACTGAAAACATCCTTATTGACAACAGAGACATGAAGGAGAGATAAAAATGGAAAAGTGTAATCCACGAATGGGAACAAAATGACCATACAAACTAATAGTCATGTACTTGAGTTTCCACCAAGGGCAGGTCCAAATAATCTCAGAATATGCAAGGTTCTCCATCCAGTTAACCCAGTGATCAGTGGTATGAAAGTCCTTTATCATGAGAGGATGAGATTGTAACTGATGAGGCTGATAAGCCAGAGGATTGGTAGGAACATTGAGCAAAATCAGCTTCTTCTGTAGCCAGATCTAAGAAAAAAAGAAAATAAATAAAATGAAATAAAGCTCGCTAAGTTGAAAACCCGAAAGGGCAGTTTAGGCAAAAGTTAGAGCATGCCTGCTAAGTTGAAAACCCGAAAAGGCGGCTTAGGCAAAAATTAAGGCATAAAAGAAAGAAAAAGAAAGAGATTTCGATTACATACCTGAAAAAGAAGTAAACTGCTAGAAAGGTGATTTTGAGTCTTAAAATTATCTAAACCAATGATGGTCTCAACAAGTATACTAGGCATCGGGGTTTGCTCCAGCCTCTACTTATTCCAAAATGTTGACTATTCTTATATCAGCATCTCCATGAGAAGAAACTAGCAGAAATTAGGCATAAAGGCAGAAGGAAATCGTCCTAGTCCAAGTAGCGCTATTCTTGTCCTTGGTCTCACAGGCGACAATCAGAGCAGATAAGCTAATAGTCCAAGGATTATGCGCATAAGAATAAATCTCACCTAGGGGCATGTTAAAGAATGTGTAAAGCCTGTTAGGGAACTTCATGTCTAGTTCAGGAATGGCAATTACAGTAGTAAAACCCAATGAACATCCGAAAATGGCAGCAAACTCTTCAATTAATGGATATAGTTCTTGTCCATTAAATCTAAATACATAGTCCTTAGAATCCCCGAAAGAGGCAGTAGCATGAAGAAGATTGTAATTGATCTTAATGTGATATAGAGATTTCAGCAATTTGGCATGGAAAGGCAAAAGTTAATTCCAATCATCCCCATTAAGGTTCTTGAGAAAGTCCTTGAGTAGATAAAGAGTAGCTTAAGTCATAATAAAAGATGCAAAAATAAGGAGTGAAGAGAATGAACCCTATTGAACCCTTATATAGTGATAAAAGACAAATCAAGATGGGATAGGGATTCCATTTCCTAATAGGATGGGAATCAAATGAAAAAAAATCAAAGTTGATCAGGATTAGGATAAGTAAATAAAATCCTAATTATTTCTTTATTTCTTTATCCTTTTTTACTTAGAATTTCATTCAAAGAAAAAAAAGGAATTAAAAAGCATAATCCACTTAAAGTTAGAAGATTAGTGCAGTACAACAGTATGCAGAATAAGTATAGAAATCAGAAAGGCCAGATAAAAGAATACAAGCACACTGAAAGTCTATAAAATTTGTCCTCTAGATCCAGTATCCGGCCAAGGACTCCATCCTCTAGTCGAATCATCATCAGGAGCTCTAGCAGTTGAGGCCCTAACACCGTAATCAATGAAACCTAAATGAGCAAGATGTCAATGGAGCCTCTCATTCTCATGCTCCAAGTCCTCAGTGTAACCCTATTATATTAGGAAATAGTTAGAAGTATTCATATCATGCATGTCATGCATACATTTCCATACTAATTATGAAATACTTACTCTCTAACTGTCTGTGATCTGCATAGTAAATAATCTCTTAGATGAGATAAGTCCATATAAGTACTCAGTCTGTGTCCGAGGAATTTGCATTATAAATATTACTAACATTAGTACTAAGTGTTAGTTTGTACAAATGAGATCAATTGCACTCATATGAGAAGCATCTGGTGAAAAGAAACTAGGAGGCTGCATATCATCAAAATGCATATATTACTCAATGGGAGCTTGAACCGCAGGAGCCCAAAAGTATATCGATCAATCCAGAAGTGAGATATCACCCAGAGTAGTGCTCGTCAAAGTTTCACCTCGAAGAGTCTTGGCATGATAAGCATAAGACCCATGATCAGTCTCATGCTTAGTTCTCACAGTCTGAGGATCAATCTCAGTCTCCTCATCAATATGAGAATATACTCTCTCAACTTGAGAAAAGGGAGCAAATGTCAGTAGCAATAATCAAGAAGTAAAAAGGAAGTAGATAAAGGTCAAACCTCCTCCAAATTTATAAGAATATGCTCCAAAAGGTTCTCCTGAATGAATCGATGATAGTCTCGGGAACGCTCAAGCAAAGTCAAAGCATCATATCCCTCTAAGAGTTACACTCAGCTCTGGACCAGTTAAGTCATAACTCCACAACATAGAGCAGGGAATGCATCATTGAGAAGGCCCTGCATGCCATCGATACACACGTTCTCTAAGATACCACATCTTACAGCTATATCCTAGGAGCAAGATCCTCATGTTCTCCAGTCTTAAAGCAATAGTCATGAAATCATACCAACCATCCTCAGCACCATCAAGCCAATCAGACTTAATATGCAATTCACAAAATAATTAGTTAGATTTCATTTAACTATTTTTGAAGTACTAATAGCTCAATTTTCTTACTAGGTCCCACTCTAAAGTGTTTAGTTGTATGTGAAAATTCTGCAGATCATGTCTGATATTAGAAAGGCAAGAAGAGCCTATCTCTACATCAAAGGAAGACTCATGTCAAGGCTAACAACACTAAAGCCTCGAATCAACCCAATTCAATGCTCCAAATCTGCAAAGAGAAAAGCAACAGTCAATATAAGATAAAGGAACCACAAAGAAGCAAAAAAAAAAACCAAAGAGATGTAGGAACATACATGCAAAACTTACCAAAAGCCACACATCATGACTACATTGTTGTATACAGTATCAAGCCTATAATAAAGATAAATGAGTGCTGTAAAACCCCAATTGAAGGTGGAAACTTAACTAAGGTCTCAAAAAGGGCCAAGAAGGGCGATACTGACCTCATGACTAGTCCCACAAAAGAGGGTAGTGCCTAGTAGTATTAGTAAGAAGCATCTCGCCTTTTGAATGATCTGGTGAGGAGTAGTAGTGGGAAGTCTCCTGAAACTCTGAACAAAAGAAGAAAGCAACATGTTCTTTTGATTCTTCCAAGACGAGACAAATCTGAGCAAATCACAAACATACTGGCTCCTAGCATCTTCAGAAAGGTGGTAGTAGCTGATATCAAAAGGGATTGGGGTACCTCCAAAAGGCAATTCTAGTAATAGCAGAAAAGCTCATTGGAGAGATAGTCAACTCACTTACACGAGTGTGGAACATGTGGGTGGTATCAATCCATCTCTCAATCAATTCAAAGAGAGAATAATGGTCTGATCTACCTCGCTGAGTTGGAAGAGCATCAATAAAATGTATGAAGCTTGATGCCTAGATGTGCTCGGTTACCTCACCAGATAGGCCATGAAACAGTTCTTGAGCCAAATGGAAGCAACCGCAGACTTTCTCACCTTTGCACATTTTCTTACATACATAGTTGCATTTTTATTTATTTATTTTTTATTTTGAAGAAAAATCAAGAAAATTTTAGAAAATTTGAAAAATTATGAATAATTAAAATTTTTTCGAAATTGCCAATCAAATTTCTAGAATTATCAGAATTATAAAAATTCAATCGAAAATCCAAATATCCTATCGATTTTCTAGATTTCTTATTAGAAATCCCAATCTCAAATTGGACATGCACTAAAACCGATTCTATTTTTCAATGTTCTAATTCTTTTTTAGATTAATTTGCAAGGATTAATGTCGCTAAAAATTTTCAATTCATGCATGTTTAGTTTTTTGCATAAGTTTAGTCTAAATCATTAATTAGATAGAATAAAATTAAAGTTTTGTAAAATGAAGATAGAGGGGAAGAATGTGCACCTCATCACCAGCTTACGAGCACATGTGGAGATCTAAATGGGTCAAACAAAGGACAATTGCACCTTCCTAAAGTCCCAAATGGCTTTATGGAAAATGTGGGGCCAGGACAGTTGGATCAGCTATGCCAGAGGTTGGTATTCTTTAATAAAGTAATTGTAAATGAACATAAGACTAAAATAAGTTGGTATTCTTTATCCAAAATCTTCCTGGTTGTAGTGTTAACTTTCTTTTAGAGAATCGAGTTATCACCACCATCGAATTATCCTAGTTATTACCCTAAGTGGTGACTCCTCATCTCTACATTATGTCTTTATGATATAGTAGTGTGTTCCTTGGAGCCCTAAGCTCAAACAGTGTCACAGTTGCAATAAACTTAGACGCACACTAACCCCGTCGTCTACATGAATACCATGGCATCATTAACAACCTTAATATTGGCCCTCAACCCGTCTCTATCTTTGAGCTTCATGGCTATTGATAGCTCAAGAAATCTTGCTTAAAAGTCAGATGCATTCACCGATGGCCAATATGGCGTTCAAACAACCCGATACTAGTCCCTTTCTCCAACACCCAGTATTTGGCCTCAAACTTTTTTGCCCAAAACCAACAGTAGCAATTTTGGACCCTTTGGCCAGCATTCAAGAGGACCATGCCAGATTTGTGGTTTTAAAAACCCTACTGCCGATGTTTGTCACGAAAGCTACCAACCCAAGTGTAATTTCTTCTCACATCCACAAGTAAACTACAGTCATTTTTTAGCACCATCTCACCAATACTCTTCTGTACCTCAACATACTTATCATCCTGACACTAGTGCCAACTATTATGCTACTCCTACTATGACAACATTGAGCACTATCAGTGATTACTAAGGTATCGATCAACTTCTTGTTGGTAATGGCCAGGGCCTTCCAATCACTCATATTGATACCACTTCCATCTCTACTCTTGATCAATAATTAAATTTAAATTATATTTTACATGTTCCCCATCTTACTAAAAATTTACTATCTATTCAAATATTCACTTTTGATAATTCTTACTTCTTTGAATTTTGGCCTAATCGCTTTGTTATTAAGGATCAGGTTACCTAAAAAGTTCTACTCCAAGGACCGAGTGAGGATGGTCAATATGCCCTCAAGCAACATTCCAAGCATGCTTTGGTAACTAAGTATCCTTCTATTGAAGACAACATAATCACTTGGGACATCCAAATTTTTGAACTATTTTTAAAATTTTCAATGATTTTAATCTTCCTTGTGTTCAAATAAAAAAAAATATTCTCCTTATTCTTCTTGTTACTTAGGAAAATTATCTAAACTTCATTTTGCTTCAATAGAACATCATAGAGCTAGTCCTTTTCAAATCATTCACTCTAATGTATGGGGTCCATCTCTAGTTTTATCTAGTCAAGGATACCATTATGTTATTCTATTCATTGATAATTTTACAAGATTTACTTGGACTTATTTTGTTAAACATAAAAGTGATGTTTACAATTGCTTCCTCTAATTTTAAACTTATGTTCACAAATAATTCAACACACAAATCAAGGCATTTCACTCTGACTAGGGTGGGGAATTTTAACAACTCAACAAATATTTTCTTAGTAATGGCATCACCCACTGCATTTTATGTCCCTATACGCATGAGCAAAATAGATTAGCAAAGCATAAAATTCGACACTTAGTTGACACTAGTCCTACACTACTTGCTCATGCTAAAATTCCCTTCAAGTATTGACCATATGCCTTCCAAATGGCTACCTTACTGATCAACAATTTACCATTCTATACTTTGCAAAATAAATCACCCTATTTTCTTTTACACCGTAAACAACCATACTACTTTAACTTCAAGCCTTTTGGTCGTGTTATCTTTCCACTCCTTTACCCATATAACACTCACAAGTTTTTGTTTTGCACCTCTCCCTGTGTATACTTAGCTAACAGTTCAACCCATGCTGGTTACCTTTGTTTAGATATGCAAACTCATTAAATATAACTACCCGTAATGTTAAATTCATAGACAATATTTTTCGTTACAAAGAAACAGTCCCATCTTAAGTCAACAATGAAAAGGACACTCCTCACTGGCTCCAACTTTTCGGGCATCTAACCGTTAGTGTTATGCCCTAGGCTAATTATGTAATGGCCATACATTGACTTTGTCATATTTCTATTTTATTAATAAAGAGGCATTTTTATTATTACTGGCTAATTCTAGTATTATCCTTGATTAGTTAATTCTACCTAAGATCATCAAGTATGTGACTTCATAGTAAAACTGTTAGGTGATACTTGAATTCTAATATAAATATCCCTAGTCGATTATTATTATGGGAACAACAATGAATAAAGACTAGTATGAGGTTGACTGATGATTAAGTTTTATTGATCATATATATGAGATATTAAGTCAAACTCATAGGTACATATTTAGAGAAATGATGTATTGGATTGACCCACTATGAGAATACCACATGGATTATTGTCATAGGTAATTCTCATCATAATAGCATTATTTGAGTCCTCTGACTTGAGATCACCATCGTTTCCTGCATGATAAGTTCTATATTTTGACACATCCCTACACCATCTTTAACCAGATGGTAAAACAGGTTGTGATTGGAAATAGAATGAGTTGTGTGAGGAATGTGAGTGATTAAGATGGAATTTGTCCCTCAGTTATTTTGAGAAGATATTTATGGGCCTATTGATGAGCTAGACTGAGGAGAAATGAATGGCCATGCTAGAATGATAAAAAGTTATTAGTATCAATCTACTTGGGATCGAGAAAAAGTATGATTGAATAATATAAGGATGACATAATCCAAGCCTTATGTTCAATCAGGATATCATGTGACAAAAGGACTATAATACACACTATGTATTAGGTCATGTCAGATTATCAACATTCATACAACTTAGGTAGTCATAGTGTCTTGCTAGAGACTAATTATGACTTAAGGGCAAAAATGGGAATTTTAGGCCCATTGCCAATGTTGTGTGAACCTACAAGGTCGCACACCTAGAACATGTCCAAAGCAGGCTTGGGTTAATTAGCCCAGTAATTATCTCTATAGAAGATTGAATAAATAACTAAAGAAATAAATATATATGTATATATTTATATTAGTATTTATTTATTTCCTAATTTATTTAAGGTAAGAGTTATCTAAAATAAATAAGAAATGATTCTAATTTGGAATTAGAATAAAAAATAGAAAAATAAGTTTAAACTTATCAAAATAGTTTTAGTAAGTTGAGGGCTATAAATATATCTCATTCCCTAGGGTTTAGGTTAAGCCACTTTTTCTCCTCCTTCCTACACTTCTTTTGCGAAAAGAAAATACTTAGAGAGAAATTGTGTTATGAGACAACAAATGTGCTAGCACACTAACACTACTTTGGTCACCTTGTTCATGTGGATACCAGTAGAGGACGTGGTCTTATTGGTGGCATCTTGATCTAACAAAAAGACCCAAAAAGCTCGAGGTAAGGTGTCACCGGAGTGAACCTCCTCTCTTCCTTCTAACCATCATGCCATAACTCATCTTGGTGAGTGTTTAAAAACCCTCTCAATCAATCTAATTTGAATTACATAGATTCGGGTTGAGGGTTCTCGTGGTTAAAAGTTTTATTTCCCACTGCGTTTTGTATTATGAAACCCAACAGTGGTATCAAAGCCGCTTGTAATTTGATTAGATTGATTTTATGATATATTTGATATATACATGAGATATGAAAACAAGTTTTGAAATATATGAGATATATTTGAATTTGAAAAGAGTTTTTAAAAATTTCATTTGAATGTTTTTATGTGACAATTTAATTAAACCTACATCAAAAATAATTATGTACATTAATGGATTAATGTCTATGGTGGTTTAATAAGATTAAACATCATTTGTAATATGAATATTTGGAAAATACATGTTCATTTCGAAGGCATAAATTTGGGTGTACAAGGCGCATAGCCGTGGGAATCATGGCACCAATCATGCCTGTGAGCAATTTTTCACAGAATACTGTGAATACGACCATACGCATTATGGCACACGGCCACAACCATGCCTAACTGCAACTCTGTAAAGTGCAAATTTAAAAGCTAATGGCGGTATTGTTCAAGTGTTAAAGAAAATTAGTAGATTCTGAGCATACTAATGAACTGTAATATGATTACAACGGTTTAGGGATTTGGCAATTACTCATTCACAGAGTTATGGTAAATCGTTTACCTTTCAAGGGCGCTACCCCCGATCCCTCACTAAGGGCATTGCCCCTTATACCCCGCAAGGGCCGCTACCCCTAAGACCCCAAAGTGGATTTATAACTTAAATCGTTCTCATCATAATAATTGATTTTAATGAAAATTAACCTATTATGCTCTATGTGTTTAGTATAAAATGCATAGTGCATGGCATGGCCATTAAGACCAATGTGATTGGATTTTTATTATTCTTTTATGGGTTGTAATTTATTAAATACAGCCTACGAGTCATTTTTCATTTTTGTTTTAATTTCATTTTATTAAGTAGTAATAGAATAGTATAGATTACAACTTGTAATGTAATTTAAATGAAGACCCAACTTGGAGACACAAAAGAAGGCCAAAGATGGAGATCCAAGGTGGAAACTCAAAGTGGAGTACTAAGGTGAAAGGCTCAAGATGATGAATGTCTTTTTACCTAAGATTGACCATTGATCTTCGTATTGGCTTATGAAGATCAAGCTAGATTTGGGCCATGCTATGTCACGTTTACTTTATTGCTTTATTATTATGTTATGTATGAGATGTTATGCATGTGATGTATGTTTACAACATAATAATATCCCAATAAGGTAAAACATAGAGGAACCGCCATTCAATATTAAGTAATTATAATGCCTCCCATAAAATCAACACTTGTCAAGCCTTAGATTACTATATGGGCCTGCCAAAGTAGGGTGTATTAAATCATCCTAGGAAGGCAAGTCGGATAATGGAGCTATCCGAATGTTTGATATTGTTTGAATTAACTAGGTAAACAAAATGGTTTTGGACCTATAGCATTAGATGGGATTTTTAGCCAAGACATGTGATGTCAAATTCCATACCCTTCCAAGAGTTATATAAGATGTAATTAGTAAGAGTTACCTACTTAAATAACCATGGGCGATAAGCCAAAGCTCACTTAGAGTATGGTGAAATATGGATCTTGGACCACTAAAATTTACAAATTAACTTTGAGGGTCATTAATTTGAATGAATTTTATGGGATTTATAATTATGCCTCATTAAAATAACTTGATAAAATACTAAGTACACTGCATATATATTTGTTGTACATAATAGCATTAAACACAATATCTAATTTGTCACTACGATCGATCCTTGACAAGGATAAGCTTAATGGGACTAACTTCCTTAACTGGTACAGAAACTTAAGAATTGCTCTTAAGCAAGAGACAAAGGAATATATCCTTGATCAACTTGTCCCTAATGAACTAACTGCTAATGCTCCTAGAGCTTAAAAGGATGCTTATACTAAGCATCTTAATGATTCCATTGATGTCACTTGCCTCATGCTTGGATGCATGGATTTAAATCTTCAGAAGAGACTAATGGAGATGGATGCTTATACCATAATTGGCCATCTTAAGGAAATGTTCCAAGAGAAAGCTAGATTTGAAAGGTTTAGCACCATAAACGCATTACTTTCTTGCAAGTTGACTATTGGCAGCTCAGTGGCTCCTCATGTTCTTAAAATGAAAGGTCATCTTAAAGATCTGAAAGGGTTGGTCTTAATACTAAGCAAGATTTGGCCATTGATCTTATTCTTCAGTCTTTGCCAAAAACATTTGATGGTTTTATTATGAATTATAACATGTATGGCATGAAAAAAATTATTTCTAAATTGCATGGGATGCTTAAGACTATTGAGAAGAACATCAAGACTACCAAGGATGTAAGGATGTTCTTATGGTTAATAAAGGGAAAGGTATGAAAAGTATGGGAAAGGGTAAAGGCAAGATTAAGGCTTCTAAAGGCTTTTAGAAGCCCAAGCACAAACCTAAGCCCGCATCCTAAGAAAAACCACCTAAGGAAGAACATGCTTTTTCTATAATGAGTCAGGCCATTAGAAAAGAAATTGCAAGCTCTTTATGGATGATCTGAAGAAGAAGGATAGTGTAATTACCTATTCAGGTATTCATGTTATAAAAGTTAATGTTATCTACTTCTGATTCTTGGGTATTAGATACCGATTCTAGATCTCACATTTGTACTAATGTGCATGGTCTAAAAAGAAGTAAAATCTTAGCTAAAGATAAAGTGGACCTACGAGTTGGAAATGGAGTAAGAATTGTTGCATTAACTATAGGAACTTATGATTTAACTTTGCCTAGTAGACTTGTTTTGAGTTTGGAAAATTATTATTATGTACCCTCTATAAGCATGAATATCATTTTTGTTTCTTCTTCGGACAATAATGGTTTTGAATTTATTATTAGGAATAATAAATGCTCCATTTATCATGATAAAGCTTTTTATGGATATGCTCCATGAAATCATGGTCTTTATGTTTTAGACATAGAAGACATAAATGAAAAGTCCATATGTAACATTAATACAAAGAAATTTAAATCTAATGATTTAAATACAACTTATCTTTGGCATTGTCGTTTAGGCCATATAAATGAGAAATCCATATCAAAGCTCCACCAACATGGACTTTTGAATTCATTTGATTTTGAATCATATGAATTTTTTGAATCTTATTTATTAGAAAAAATTATTAAGACACCCTTTACTGGACACAATGAAAAGGCTAATGACTTATTGAGCCTTATACATTTTGATGTGTGTGGTCCACTAAGTTCCACTACTAGAGGAGGTTGTCAGTATTTCATTACATTCATATATGATTTCAGTAGATATGACTATGTCTATTTAATGAAGCACAAATCTGAATCTTTTGAAATGTTAAAAATTTTCAAAAATGAAGTACAAAATCAACTTACTAAGAATATTAAAGAACTAAGATTTGATCGAGGTGGTGAATATTTAAGCCAAGAGTTTATTGAACATCTTAAAGATTGCAAAATAATTTTATAATTAACTCCACTAGGAACACCACAATGGAATGGTGTATCTGAACAGAGAAATTGAATTTTATTGGTATGGTTCGATCTATGATGAGTTAGTCAGATCTTCCAATCTCCTTTTAGGGTTATGCTTTATAAACTACTATATTCCTTTTAAATAGAGTTCCATTAAGGGTAGTTGAAATGACACCATATGAGATATGGACTAAGAAATCTCCTAATTTGTATTTTCTTAAGATTTGGGGATATGAGGCTTATGTGAAGCGTCAAATTTCAAATAAATTATCACCAAAATTAGAAAAATGCTTTTTTGTGGGATATCCTAAAGAAACTAAAAGATATTACTTTTATAATGCTTCTAAAAAAAGTGTTTGTTACTAAGAATGCTATCTTTTTGGAAAGAGAAGGAACTAGTGGGAGTAAGGTACAACTTGAAGAAGTTCAAGAACCACAAAATACAATTGTACCACATATGGAACCACAACTGGATCAACAAGTAATTGTTGAATCTACACATGTACCACAAGTCCTAGAAGGTCTGGTAGGACACGTCATAATCCTAAGAGATATGGATTGCTCATAAAAAATAATAATGATGTGATGATTATCGATCAAAATGAGCCCACAACCTACCAAGAGGCCATGGACAGTCCATATTTTGAGAAATGGTTAGAAGCCATGAAATTAGATCCATCATGTATTTCATGTTATGCACTCGACCACATATCTCATATGCTTTGAGCATAACGAGAAAATACTAGTCAGACCCAGGTGAAAGTCACTGGATAGTAGTTAAGAATATCCTTAAGTACTTAAGAAGGAATAAAGATGCATTTTTACTGTATGGTGGGCAGGAAGATGAGCTAGTTGTAAATGGTTACACAGATGTTAGCTTCCAATATGACAAGGATGACTTCTTATCACAGTCAAGTTATGTGTTTTGTTTAAATGGCGGTAAAATGAGCTGGAGAAGTTCAAAACAAGACACCAATGCTGATTCAACAACCGAATCTGAGTACATAGCTGCCTCAAAGGCAACCAAGGAAGCTATTTGGATTAAGCAATTCATAACTAGATTAGGAGTTATTCCTAGTATATTAGATCCAGTGGACTTGTAATGTGATAACAACGAAGCCATAACACAGGCTAAGGAACCCATATCACATCAACGATACAAATATATACTCAGGCGTTATCATCTCATCAGAGAAATCATTAAGAGAGGAGACGTGTAGATATGCAGAGTACTAATAAATGAAAATGTTACTGATCCATTAACTAAGCCTCTTCTACATGTTAAACATAAGAGTTATACTAGGTCAATAGGTGTGAAATACAATATTGATTAGGCCTAGTGCAAATGGGAGATTGTTAGTGTTATGCCCTAGGCTAATTATGTAATGGCCATATATTTACCTTGTCATATTTCTATTTTATTAATAAAGAGGCATTTTTATTATTACTAGCTAATTCTAGTATTATCCTTGATTAGTTAATTCTACCTAAGATCATCAAGTATGTGACTTGATAGTAAAACTCTTAGGTAATACATGAATTCTAATGTAAATATCCCTAGTCGATTATTGTTGTGGGAATAACAATGAATAAAGACTAGTATGAGGTTGAATGATGATTAAAATTTATTGATCATGTATATAAGATATAAAGTCAAACTCATAGGTACTTATTTAGAGAAATGATGTACTGGATCGGCCCACTATGAGAATACCACATGGATTATTGTCATACGTAATTCTCATCACAGTAGTATTATTTGAGTCCTATGACCTAAGATCACCATGGTTTCCTGGATGATAAGTTATATATTTTGATATATCCCTGCACCATCTTTAACCGAATGGTAAAACAAGTTGTGATTGGATATAGAATGAGTTGTGTGAGGAATGTGAGTGATTAAGATGGAATTCGTCCCTCAGTTATTTTGACAAGATATATGTGGGCCCGTTGATGAGTTAGACTGAAGAGAAATGCATGGTCATGCTAGAATGATAAAGAGTTATCAGTATCAGTCTACTTGGGATCGAGAAACAATATAATTGAATAATATAAGAATGACATAATCCATGCCTTATGTTCAATCAGGATATCATGTGACAAAAGGACGACAGTACACACTGTGTATTAGGTTATGTCGAATTACCGACCTTCATAAAATTTGGGTAGTCATAATGTCTTGCTAGAGGCCAATTATGACTAGTGAGCTAAAATGAGAATTTTAGGCCCACTGTCAACGTTGTGTGAACCTATAGGGTCGCACACTTAGAACAGGCCCAAATCAAGCTTGGGTTAATTAGCTCAATAATTATCTCTATGGAAGATTAAATAAATAAATAAATAAATATATATATATATATATATATATATATGTTTATTTATTTATATTTGTAGTTATTTATTTATTTATTTCCTAATTTATTTAAGGTAAGAGTTATCCAAAATAAATAGGAAATGATTCTAATTTGGAATTAGAATCAAAAATAGAAAAAGAAGTTTAAACTTACTAAAACTGTTTTGGTAAGTGGAGGTGTATGAAACCCTAGAAAGGATGACTATAAATACATCTCATTCTCTAAGGCTTAGATTGATCCACTTTTTCTCCTCCTTCTTCCTACACATCTTTTATGAAAAGAAAATACATAAATAGAAATTATGTTGTGAGACAATAAAGGTGCTAGCACACTAACACCACTTTGGTCATCTTGTTCGTGTCGATACCAGTAGAGGACGTGGTCTTATTGGCGGTGTCTTGATCTGATAAAAAGAAATGAAAAGCTTATGGTAGGGTGTCACCAGAGTGAACCTCCTCTCTTTCTTCCAACCATCTTGCCATAACTCATCTTGGTGAGTGTTTGGAAACCCTTTCAGTTGATCTAATTCAAATTACATGGATCTGGGTTTAGGTTTTTCATAGTTAAAAAAAATTTCCACTGTGTTTTGCATCACAAAACCCAACACCAACATCCTCACATGGCTCCACCATTTCTCCAAGTAACTTTCCTTCAGCTACTTTATCTTTACCTTAATCCATATCTTCTCCAACCTCTTCAACCTCATATCCATCTACTACTTCTTCTTCCACCCAATCTCTACCACCTAATTCCTCTCCACCAAGACTTCAACTAGTTGTCATCCTCTGTAATTATCCTAACATCGATTCGACTACTCCCCCACGTCAACACTTTATGATTCTTCATCCTTCTACCTTAGCTAAACATTAGGCTCACCTTACTACCATTCCCACTCCCTATACTGAACCTAAAACTCTTGCTCAAGTAAATAAAATCAATTAGTGGCACCAGGCTATACAATCTGAGTACAATGCTCTCATCCATAATAAAACATGGACCCTTGTTCCCAAACCACTTGGTAAAAATATTATTTCTAGCAAATGGCTATTTAAGGTGAAGAGAAATGCAAATGACTCTATTTAACGCTATGAAGTGTGTTTGGTTGCTCGTGGATTCACTCAACAAAGTGGTGTGGACTATACTGAAACATTTAGTCTTGTGATCAAATACACCACCATTCGCACAATCATAGCTCTTGCTACTGTTCATAAATGGCCTATACGCAAACTTGACATTTCCAATGCCTTCTTACATGGTTTCATTGCTGAAGAAATCAACGTGACACAACCCGCTGGTTTCATTGATAAGGCACATCCTAATTTTTTTTGCAAGCTACACAAGTCCCTATATAGCCTTAACCAAGCTCTAAGGGCATGGTTCCATAGACTCAAAAAAATTTTTGTACGGCTAAGTTTTCATCCTTCATTAGTAGATCCATCTCTCTTCATTCACAATTCCGATGGTGAAAAACTGTACATATTCATCTATGTTGACAACATTTTAGTCATAGGTACTTCTGATGCTGTTGTTGATCATTTCATTACTCAGTTTAGTACTAAGTTCCTAGTCCGTTAACTTGGCCATTTGAATTATTTTTTGGTTATGAAAGTTAATCCTGTGCTTCCGAACTAATCTTAACTCAATAAAAGTATATTCAAGACTTGTTGTCTTAAGTAAACATGGCTTCTTGCAAACCTAGTCACACTCCCATGGTGTCCTCACCACCATTAACGAAAACAATTGGCTCTCCCTTTAAAGATGGAGCCTTATATCACCAAATAGTTGGTGGACTTTAATACATTACACTAACTCAGCCAGATGTTACTTTTCAATCAATAAGTTAAGCTAATATATGCACTCTCCTTCAACTCTACATTAGTAAACTGTCAAATGGCTACTTAGATATCTCCAACACACTAAGTCATTCAATCTTTATTTTACACATTCTTCCAGTCTTCAATTACAATGTTTCACCGATAGTTGCATTATCTACTTTTCTCATAGGTCACAAACATGAGGGGTAGTGGTCACGATCGTGAGCCTTCCAATTCCTGTAAAAATTTGAAAAAATAATTAATAAAGCAAGAAAATGTTAGGGATGGTGGAATGACTTCCTAACAGCTAGTATTCTATCCCCAACTATAAACTTATTACCAAACCTCATTTAAGAGGTTAAAAGAAAATACACTCAGTATGTGTCATCAGCACCGGTCAATCAAGGCCCTTGAGCAATGAAGGCAGCTGATCAAAGTCAATCAGCAAAGAAAATTAAAACAATCAGTCAGCGCCAATATAAAATTCCAGTTGATGTGAAATTCAAAAGATGATGTCTGCATCTTTCACACACTACATTCACTCAGGTACACGCTACATGGTAGCTATAACATGACTTTAAAGTTCATTTCATTATATGCTACACAGTAGCTGTAACAGCATTTTGAATTCACTTTAGCTAGACACTACATAATAGTTATAGCACAAGTTACTAGACACTCCACAGGACCTATAGCACCTTTCACACACTCTTTTGCTAAATGTTCCATAGGAACTACAACACATTTTCAAATCATAAGTTCACTAGACATTCCACAGAAACTATAGTATAATCAGCTAGACATCCCACAGGGAATATAGCTAATTTCAAATCAACACTATACATCCGAGTGTAGTATATTTTCAATTCAACACTATACAACCGAGTATAGTGTCTTGTCAAATCGACACTATACGACTGAGTGTAGTGTCTTTTTAAATCAACATTATACATCCAAGTATAGTGTATGTTCAAATCAACACTATACGACCAAGTATAGTGTACTTTCCAAATCAACACTATACGACCGAGTATAGTGTATTTCAACACTATACGTCCGAGTATAGTGTATTTCCAATCAACATTATAAGTCTGAGTATAGTGTATTTCCAATCAACACTATACGACCGAGTATAGTGTATTTCAACACTATACGTCAAAGTATAGTGTATTTCCAATCAGCACTATACGACCGAGTGTAGTGTATTTTCAGTCAATACTATACATCCAAGTATGGTGTATTTCCAATCAACATTATACGTCCAAGTATAGTGTATTTTCAATTCAACACTATACGATCGAGTATAGTGTATTTCAACACTATACGACCGAGTATAATGTATTTCAACATTATACGTCCGAGTATAGTGTATTTTTAAGTCAACACTATACATCCGAGTACAGTGTATTTCCAATCAACATTATACGTCCAAGTATAGTGTATTTATAATCAACACTATACGTCTGAGTATAGTGTATTTCTAATCAACATTATACGACCGAGTGTAGTGTGTTTCTAATCAACACTATACGTCCAAGTATAGTGTATTTTCAATCAACACTATACGACCGAGTGTAGTGTATTTCCAATCAATACTATACGTCCGAGTATAGTGTATTTTCAAATTAAAATTTGTGAGCAGTTATGGACTGTAGCATAAAAAATGAGCAATGAAAGGGTTGCAGCTAAACACGAGCAGTTATGGACTGCAACATCAAAAGTGAGCAACGAAAGGGTTGCAGCTAGACGTGAGCAATTATGGACTGTAGCATCAAAACTGAGCAATGAAAGTGTTGCAGCTAAATGCGAGTAGTTATGGACTACAACATCAAAAGTGAGCAACAAAGGGGTTGCAGCTAATCGCGAGCAGTTATGGACTGCAGCATCAAAAGTGAGCAACGAAGGGGTTGTAGCTACACGTGAGCAGTTATACACTGCAGCATCAAAGGTAGAAAACTTGCCATCAATTATAGATTGCAGTAGCACAAAGCCTACATCATGGAATGATGAAAACAATGTTGCACGATTCAGTGTTATAGGCAAACGCTCTATAACACGTCAGGTAAGTATCCTAACTCCTTACCCTTGAAATTGTGTGCTTATTTGCTTTGCCAGAATTCGTCAAGCAAACAACGACAAAGAGGGGCAACTGTAAGCACCCAATTTCGGGATGATTTGAGTTTGGATGCGACAGAGGACCCAATGATGAAAATTGACTGTGAAATTGGATTTATTGGATCTAATTTTGGGTTTTGAACTAAATTGTAAAATATTTTTAAGGCTTATTTTAAATTTTATTTATTTTATTTATTTAATTCATCTTTTTAATGAATTTTTAAAAAATTTTAAAAATAAATTTAAAAAAATGTCAAAGAAAAAAAAAAGGGGTCGAAGTTGGCCCAAGGCCAAATGTTTTTTAATTGCATAAAAATGGCCATCTTTCGTTGTTTTTTTACTTTTGCTTGCTTTTTTTTTCTTTTCGAAATTTTTTTTTATTTTTTATTTTTTTATTTATTTGTTATTTATCCATATATTTTGATTAGTTTTTATTTGATAAATATATTTTTTTATTTGATAAATGAAGTGATAAATATATATTTTTATAGATAAATAATAAAAATAAATTTTTATTATCCTGTACCAACTTAGGGTTACAGATGGTGTCTCTTATAAATACATCATATTCTTTTAGAGGTTAGAGTTTTATTTTCTTTTCTCTCTAATTTTTCTGATTCTTAGCCATCAACCAAAAACACACCCACTCTTCTTTAATTTTCACGTACTTTTTTCAAGTTTTAATCGTGAATCAGATCCAAATAAATCAAAATCACAGACCAACATAACAAAAGCCACAGACTTTCATCAATGGTGATCACCTTCTGAGGGGAATCAATACTGCATCTATTAAATTAGTTCTTTTTCTACTTCTTTCTCTTTTTATTTTGTTTGATTATTTTTATTTCATTTAATTTTGATTTGATCTGATTTAATTTTTATTTCTATTTTTTAATTACTAATTCTTATTTATTTTTGTGTTTATGATTATGGATGGGGTGATTTGAATCCACTGTGGAGAACAAAATCTATGAAGATCCATGGAATGTCATGGATTAAATTTTGTATTCGAACGTAGTTTTAGGATTTTTTTTATTCATTTATTTTGTAATTTTATTTTGTATTTTATTTTTTGGAGTTGTAATTAATTTTAATTTTTATTTTCAGTAGATCATTATAATAACCCCGATAGTGGGAATAGTGCAATCATGTGTGTGGCATCTGTTTTTATTTTAATTAATTGGTTAGTAAATTAGAGTTTCATTTGGTAAATTCAATTAAAATTAATGGTGACTTTATGTAATTAAAATTAGGGTTAGAGAAATCACATAATGTTTGTTTTTTATTTATTATTTTTTTATTTTTATTATTTGGGCTTGTTTTTTAATTTTTATTTGTTTTAGGCCCCAAGCCCACGTATAGATTTTAACTCACTTAATTAATAGGCTTTAAAATTGGTTTTAGATTTAATTAAAAACAACTTAGGCCCATTTAGGTTAATTTAGATTTTAGGCCCATTTTTTAGTTAAATAAAATTAATTTAGACTTAACTCATCCCATTAATAAAGCCTTCTTCATAATTTGTAGACTTAGGATCATTTCATTTAATTAAAATTGATTAGAATTAAGCCCACTAATTCTTTTTTTTCCTTTAAAATTTAATAGACTTAGACCCATTTCCTTTAAAATTAAAATAAATAGATTTAGGCTCACTAATCATCAAAATATAAGCCCACCTTTAGTTCAATTTCACTTGTAAATAAAATATGTAGATTTAGTTAACCTAAATTAAAATTAAATGTAGTTTGGATTTAGGGGCGTTGCGCTTTGAATGCATTTTTATGTGCTTTTTCATGGATTTGTTGCCTTAAGGTTAGATGGATGTTCAATTAGGGTTTAATGAAATTGCATGTAATTAGGGAATCAGATAGTAATTCATAAAATAATTTTAAATGAACACAAGACTAAAAGAAGTTGGTATTCCGTATCCAAAACTCCTGGTTGTGGTGCTAGCTTGTATTAGAGAATCGAGTTACCACCACCTTCGATTTGTCCCAATTATTACCCTGGGCAGTGACTCCTCATCTCCACGCTATGTCTTTGTGATATAGTAGTGTGTTCCCTAGAGCCCTAAGCTCAAACAATGTCGTGGTTGCAATAAACTTGGGCACGCGCTAAACCTCACCGTCTACATAACCCCAAAGTGAAATGGGAAGATTAGTGTAGCTCATCATTGAACGTACCATATCCAATAGAGTAAGATTCTACCTTTCAAACACACCATTCAATTAAGGTGTTCTAGGTGGTGTGACTTGTGATGTAATGCCATGTTCCTTTAGGAACTCAATGAACTTAGTACTTAAGTATTCACCTCCTCGATCTGATCATAGAGTTTTAGTACTTTTCCAATTTGGTTTTCTACTTGGGCTTTGAATTCCTTGAAGTCAAAGGATTCACTCTTGTTCTTCATAAGAAATAAATGCCCAAACCTTGATAGATCATTTATAAAGGTTACAAAGTAGTAGAAACCACCTCTAGCCATTTCAGTTAATGGTCCACATACATCACTATATATGATTTCCAACACATTTTTGGCTCTTTCTATTTGTCCAAAAAATTATGATTTAGTCAGCTTGCCTTGAAGACAAGCCTCACAAGTCAGATTGGATGCGGATTTAAGATTACTTAAGATTCCTATCCTTTCCAACTTCATGATCCTATGTTCCACAATGTGACATAATCTCAAGTGCCATAGATGTTTAGAGTTAGAGGCATTTTCAATTAGCATTACATTTTCATTACTCACGATAAATTGAGGCTCATTGTTATTGGATTTATTATTAACATAATATAAACCATGTATTAAATAACTCATGCCTATTTTATTACTCCAAAGTAAATATTACAAATGTCTCTTTTGAAAAGAAATTCATAACCTTTTCTAGTCAAACTAGAAATAGAGACAATGTTTTTATAGGCATTAGGTACATATAATACATCTTCTAATAATAAAACATTGTCATACAAATCAATAGAAGTAGATCCCATAGCCTTGGCCATAACACTTGCACCATTGCCAAACTTTAAGGTTACTTCATTGGGCCTCAACCTTCTCTCATTTGCTAGATTCTGTAAGGATATACAAATGTGAGAACTAGCATTGGTACCCAATACCCATGCATTAGATGAGCTCTTAGAACATTTAGAAGCAATTAAACTAGAGAAAGTCTCGCCTTCTCCATTATTGTCCTTTCCTTTTGTCTTGAAAGACTCAAGGAACTCAGAACAATTCCTCTTCCAATACCCTTCACCTTGATAATGGAAACACTTTCCCTTGTCTTGTTCTTCCCTCACATTAGCCTTGCCTTTATTCTTGGCTATACCACCCTTAGGCTTGACAACACTTGTCTTGCCTTTCTTTTTCTTATTGCCTTTCTTCTTAGTCTTACTAAAAGATGCAATAAGAGCAACCTCCTTCCCTTGCCACTTTTGATAGCCTTTTGGGCCGTCACTAGCATGTTCATAAGCTTCGCAAGAGTGCACTATATTTTATTCATATGGAAATTTACAATTCTTTGCCCAAAAGATTCGGGAAGTAATTGTAGGATCAAATCCAATTGGAGATGGAATTCCATTGTGAAGTCTAGACACTTTAGCTCCTCCATTGATCTAATCATAGAGTTCACATGGACTCCTACATCCTCACCTTCCCTCATCTTAGCATGAAATAACCGCTTAGATATCTCATATCTTACAGTCTTACATTGTTCACTAAACAACTCTTGAAGGTGAAGTAGGATTTCTTTAGCATTTGTGTACTTCTCTTGTTGCCAATGGATCTCGGTGTTCATGGAAGCCCACATTATGCATCGTGCTTGCAAATCATCATCATTCCATTTTGCTAGAGTATCACGCTCCTCTTAAGAGGCATTATCGGGAAGTGTTACGAGTGGTGATTGATTCAATACATAAAGAATCTTTTTGAAAGCTAAAACAACTTTTAGATTCCTAAACCAATCAACAAAATTAGGACCCGTGAGCCTATATTAGTTGAGTATGACGAAGAGTCGGGATGGTCTCATATTATCAATATTCTGCGAAGGTAACAAGATTAGTTAGATATATGACACTGCTTTTATTACTATTAGATTTGGTCTTTAATCATAACAGTCTCCCATTAATTTAGCAAATCCTATACTTTCAAATAGGAAAAGGAAATCCCTTGTTGGATGGATTTCTAATGGGTGATGAAGTTCTCAATGATCATTAATATCCCTCAGTTGCATATTACCATTCTTGGAATATTAGTTCTCATTAAGTAGGCAACTCTTGCCATCACATCTCATGTGAGGTTCCATCAATCCGACTCCTAATATTACGGGCCTCAAGTATACATTATCGTTCTTGGCCTTTGGCATTAGTTAGGTCAACACCATTGAATTAATGAAATGTATAAACTTGAACACTACACACCTCAGGTATGCCTATTTGCCATTCTTAGCATGCAGTGTGTTTATACGCACACAACATCTCATTCTTTACAATAACACTACATAAATCTCTTTGAACTCATGTACACCCCTATGTGTCCACAACCGATGTACATAATCCAAAACCATGCAAGTTATTGCTCCAATGGAGAACCTAGACCTAAATTTATTTGGAAGATTTTTGGGTCTTTACCTAAGGTCTCACTTTGCACATTAACCGTTTTAACATTGCACACATCACATGTATGCTAAGCATGGCATTTTTCACATATACATATCTCATATGCATATTCCATGGCATCACATTTAGCATGCTTTCAATATATATATCACATATATACATAGAACATGCATTGTTGATGCACAAATATGGATTGATCATGGACTCATTCTATTCTAACTCCTAGAATAACAAAATAGCCTTGAAACTAAAGGATGAAATTGAGACTGTGCCGACTCACGGGTGTGCCAACTCGTTACAGAGGGTGAGTGTGCCGACTTATTACAGGCATGCCGACTCATGATAGGGATAGCATGTGTCAATTCGTCACCATGGTGCCGACTCGTTACAGGGGCTTCTGGTGCCGAGTTGGCACAGTGGTGCTGAGTCGAGTCTTCACTCCACCATCTCCTTCTTGAACTCTTCAAGCTCCCTTTTCACAACACTTGTGAATTACATCAAATCCTTGTAATTCCAAGGTTAAAATTACATCCTATTTCTATGTAACTAACTATTAATTACATATTAAATAATAAAACTAATTATTATTACAAATCAAGGATGTAACCTAAGTCCATGATCAAACCATTCATATATGTCAAACATATATTAAGCATAATACAACTCTTGCATACATAGCTACAACACTTTTAACTAACATAAAAGATAATCATAACTCTTGCAATTATCATCAAATTTAGCATGTGTTAAGTTCAAAACGAAGCGCTAATACCACTTGTAGGAAATCGGTTATACTACTTAGGCTTTAAGAATAGTGTGGTGAGCACTAACCCAAGTAAAGGAAATTTTAAAAAAATTACTTTCTCATAACCCTTCATCACATGAAAAATTTCCACTCCCAAGATCCATTTTGCAATTAAACACATAGCTAACATACATCAACATGTATAAACATCAAACTTAGGAAATCATATTGGCGGAATACTTACAATCTCCTAATTGTTTGATGTAGACCACAAGTAATCTACTACAATGGATTGCTTTTGGTTCAACTTTTGAATCAATTTGAAGCCGCCCAAATGTTTGGCCTCTAGCTTAAAACACCAAAGCCCTCTAATCACCTTCTTGTCTTTAATCAAGTATGGTTCCAAGCACCTCTATTGTGACCCAAGAAGCTTGAACTAACTTGATTCTACTAACAAGTATAAGAGTATACTTTTGGTATATGTTTGGTTTCCTTTTGGTTTATTTCTTGTCTTTAC
>CATIWM010579743.1:0-10319 GCA_949671775.1 Mallotus repandus
ATCTTGTATTATAGTTATCAATCATAAATTCATCAAATTACAAGGAGGTTTTGTCATTTTCAATTACATAATTACCTCAAGCTTATTTTAATTCTTTTAACTAATATAATTATAATTAATATATAATTTGATTAAATTAAAGCCTTTGTTGAATGGTGGATTTTAAACGTCCATCTCGGGCTACGTGAGACGAGGTGTGACAGGCTCATTAATTAAATTAAAATTTAGGCCACCTTTAGTTCTCATTTCACTTGTAAATAAAATATAGACTTAGTTAACTTAAATTAAAATCATTGTAGTTTAGACTTAGGGACGTTTCGCCTTGTATGAATGCATTTTTTATGTGTAATTTCATGACTAGTTGCCTTGGGTGTTGATTGTTAAAATAGGGTTTAAATAAAATTGCATGTAATTAGAGAATAACATAGTAATTCATAAACTAATTTTAAAGAACACGAGACTAAAAGAAGTTTATATTCCGTTCCCAGAATTTTCTGGTTGTGGTGCTAACTCTCTTTTAAAGAATCGAGTAACCACCACATTTGAATTGTTCCAGTTATTAACATAGGTGGCGACTCCATCATCTCCACACTATGTCTTTATGATATAGTAGTGTGTTCCCTAGAGCCTTGAGCTCAAACAGTGTTACGTTGTAATATACTTGGACGCGTGCTAAACCCTATCGACTACAGACCCTGAACCGTCCAAGGCACGGTTATAATCTGGTTTCGAATCGTGGCTAAGCCTAAGTATATGTGTCATACATCAAGTTTTGACTGTCCCCAAAAGGGTTTGATGATGAAACTAACCTATCGCAGATGACAAGAGTCTATTCCTTTGTACTGCCTCTTAAGTGTGGAAAAGTCTAAAATGACTGAAAATCCATAAACCGAGCCTCTTAAGTGTGAAATCGATCATCGAATCATTAAGTTGTACTTCAATTTCATGAAATATGAGCTCTCAAAATGATAAGTTGCTCATTCAAACAATCATTGCTCGAAGTGTACAACTTGTCAAATGGGTGTTCGTCGCATAAGACCAAGGCTCAATTTCATGAAAATGGAAGTATATTTTGACAAAACAAGCATTGGAAATGTGTCTAGAATACCCTAAAAGCACAATAGAAACTCAAAAAATGGCCCCCAAATGCCTCTAAAAAAGCTCGAAACATGCCTGAACATGTTACGCGCGCGTGTTCATGTGTTAGAACACGTGTGCACACGCTATGAGCATGTCCATGCGCTTCAGCACATGGCTCCGCGCCCAACACGTGCACACGAGCTCTAATGCATGCACACGCGCTCTAACGTGAGTACACGCACAAAAATTCAGTTCTCTATAAATACTAGTGTCCTCCCCTCATTTTTTGGGGGGCTTGATTACACGATACACTAAAACTCTACTGATTTGAAAACTCAAGACTCCCTTTCTTACACACTTTTAGCTCATTCTATGTAATTTTTCTTGGGATTTTTTGACCAACTTAATCCAAACCTAGATTTATCTCTGTCAAACTACACTTCAAAGTTATACAAATATGCATTTCTTATGTCATTTTCAACCTCTTAATGAGGACAGCTTGAAAATCACACGAAGTTAAAGCTTTAAAAACAAAAAAAAAACTTAATCAAATATGAGGACCAAACAATCACTTTTGCATGTTTATTTTTCGAATTTCTACATTTTATTTTTATTGCTACCAGTAGTTGTGAAATTTTGTGTTTGTGTGATGAGACTGGTACTTTGCATGCTATTTGAATAATTCTTGCTTTATTTTGGTCATATTAAATTATCATTTTGCATTTTCTAGCTCTCGAAATGTGAAAATAACAAAAATATAATTTTTACACTAAATTTGCATTTTCTTCACAATTTCATATTATATTATGCATTTTTATTATTTTTGTCACAACTTTATTATAAAATCATATTTTTGCACTAATTCTTCATTTTATATTCAAAAATATCATTTGTACATCAAGTCTTCATTTTTTTTTTATCTTTAAAAATATAAAATTTCTGATTTTTGAGCAATTTTTGCATTTTCTACATATTTTCTTGATAAAATCATATTTTTACACCAAAATCTGCATCTCATCATTTTTGCATTTTATGTGAAAAGTCATCATTTTTCACATAAAGCCCTCACTTTACATCTTACCATTTTTTTTGCATTTTCCTCACATTTGTGATGCCAAAATCGAATTTTGATGTAAACCTGCATTCTAACATAAATTTCATCTCTTTTGCATGAATTTTGCATTTTTAACTTAAAAATCACATTTTTGATACAAAGTTTACATTTCAATGCTAAAATATCATTTTCATCATAAAAATGATATTTTGACATCAAGTCTGCATTTTTATGTCGAAAATCATCATTTTCACATAGAGTTTTCATTTCACCTCAAAAATAATAAAATAATCAATTTTCTATATTTTACTTGCATTTCATCATCAAAATGACACCCTTTTGCATTTTGATATGAAAATTAGTATTTTTCCTCATTTTTGCATAAAAATACATTCAATAATGTGAAAGTTCACATTTCCAAGTTAGAGCTTCCATGCATCTTTTATTATTTCTCTACTATTTGGAAACATTTCATAATAATTCCTATAAAAATGCACATGATTATGCCACTACTTACTCTTCTAATTGAGTGAATACTTGTTGCTTATCTGTTGTTTGATTGGAAGAGTGAATATAATATATATTCTGCTAACCTCTATTTTGTAAGTGTATTCTAGATCTAGGATTAGATTTACATTTTCGCACTTTTTTCCTTTCAAATAATTTTACTAGGAAAGCCTTGTAAATAATTAAATTTCTTTACTTTCCATTATTATTTGTTGCACGTGTATGTGTATATATCAACTATCATTCCGAAACTAGGGTACTGCGGTAGCCATGTATTGAGTATTGTATAATGAGAAATAGCCATAAAGTATATGCGATCTCCTAAACATAGAATCTCTCATGGGAACGATACTCATTGAGTGACCCGATATCATCCCTTATATTTTCTTGATTTTAAAAATCAAGTGGCAGCTCCACAAATAAAAAATGTCTCGCATCCTCCCGAGACTAAACATTGTCCCTGTCCTTAAACAAAATAGATGTCCCTTCGATAAAGTTGCCAAGCCCCCCTTTTAATTATTTTGATTTAGAAGAGATTCTGAATCATTAAATCACTTCGCGCTTCGATCGCTCACAGTGGCGACTCCACTGAGGATGCTAATTGGAGAGATTAATTCAAAACGATTATTTCTCATTACATAACAATCAATTGCATATAGCCCTTCACCATTGCATTTTGCACAACACATCACACGTGCACCATTGGTCCCTATCAGCTGATAATGATGGAAAGTGATCCACTATGATTCCGCAAGAGTTATAAGGTGACCGATTTATATTTGTCACTTTTAACCTTTACTCGTGGATTCGCCAGACCCATCTGACCAGAGTCTATGACCTAAGTCCTTAAAGAGGTGAACCGAGTTATCGAAAGAATGCTAGATTAACTTATCGAAGTTTATAACCCTAGTTACGGGGGGGAATTCTCACTAAAGGAGCCTTTAGCCTTATACCCTCGAATTAGCCCATATAGATAAATCAGTAGAAACATCCACTAGGTTCCCACCTAGCTCTTGCATGATTACCCTATCCTGATGCTATCTATTTGACTTGATATTTACAAATAATATGACACCTCTAGTTTTCATCACTGATAATTGTTATTATATAAGTTCTCATAGACTGCTCATGCTTAGACTTATGTGGTCCTTGTTTACCACATACAAGCTCAATGTACAAGGAATGATAAGAATTATATACCTCAGTTTGAATAGCCTATAGCAACTAGTGACATCCTTTAATGGTGGCATCTACGAAGTGTCATCCATTTGTCCTTACTAGATCGAATAGATGAGTTAGGAAATTAACTAGATTGTAGACGTTTGTGTTGAAAGAGTCAAATTATAAACTATCAAATAATGCTTTCATGCCCCTTGGTAAACATATCGAATATCAGTGTAGGGACACAAACTTGGACCCCTCTTGTTGACTATAGGACTTGCGCACGCGAGCGTGTATAGACTATAGATGCCATTTGTTACCCGATGACTGGTCCCTACATTGACATTGTGTGTTTACCTCGAGTACATTTAAGTATCATTCTTTAGCTTACCTTTTGATTATAATAAACATAAATTGAAACAGCTTAGCTTGAGAGCGGAACCATAGTCACCTGCTGACTATCGAGTCAAAACCCATCTAAGAAAGAGACCAAATGATCACATAGAGTGATAAAGTTAGAATTGAGATCTTGCCTGAGTATGGCTGTGCAGGAAATACTAACTAGTTTTCTTAAATCCTTCTTATCAATCATGCATACATAACATACATGTCGAAGGCATACACTAACTTATATTCTTTTGTAGCCATTTTGCATTAATTATAATAAGGCCTTGCATAAACACACTAAGTATACATTCTCATCCCATTCTTTTGCATGGACACGTCATGCACACATGATAACTCTTTTGCAGCTTATAACATGACAAGCACTCATGATCCTTTCTTTTAGCTCATCTTATTTTTATTTACTAGCCCATTCTCTTTTGTTACGTTTCCTTTTCATGTACATAAAGTAAGTACATCATATGCATTTCTAATAAGGCTCCATGCACTAATACATCCCTTGCAGCACATAACATAACATGCATACATGACACCTTTATTACTTACATTAATCTCCCCCTTTTATATAACATCGCATACATATGTTTCATAATAATTGCATTCATATGTACATATTATAACAAATTGCACTCATGCATACATAACATACATTTAGATAGCATATTCTAACCCATATTCTTTTTCATCCATTCTTCATCATCACAATAGGACTACGCATAAGCACCCTATGCACACATACTTACCTTATTCTTTTGCAAGTTCATGTCATGCATACATGCTCACTTTATTATTTTCTTTTTCACACTGATTCAAACAAACATAGCTCTACATAGGCCTCAGTGCAGACTAGCTCACTATATTAGCCACAACTCTAACATGGGTGATCAAAATCACATCTCTTATCAACAACTCGAGAATAGACTGAGAGAGAGGATTCAAAAATTACCTACTGATCGCACTATTGCCAAGATCCTCCATGCCTAAATTAAAGCCACTAATGCTCAAACTAGAAATACTTAATAGGGGAATCACATTATTAGCATGTCAAATGAAGCTCCACGCTCTATTAATCTAAAGATAGATAAGGGAAAATGATACTCTTCATACCCATGTTCAAGTTAACGATGATGATGGTCAAAGATGCACTCCCCTACTTCAGAATATAAAAGATGTTTGCTCACTTTCTTGACTTCCAAATTCTCCCCCAAACAATCCCGAAACACTTTGCAAAGAACCTTAAGCCAACACCCAAAGCCAAAACACTTACACCCACACAACTGGAGTTAACCGTGTCCAACCAAACACCTATAGCCCAACTTTTGTCAATGTCATCAACAAACCACCAAAAAAATACTCAAATTTCATACAAATAAACCCAAACCATTTAAGAAACCCAAAAAAAAAAGCCAAAGAAGAGAAAGAATTCTTGATAATCTTAGAAGCTTAATTAATAAGTTTGATTTATGACTGTTATGACTCCAGTAAGACAAAACCTAAAGCATAAAATTTATTGGGTCAGCCATCTAAAAAAGTTTGACTATACAGTGCACCACCATCCACCTACAGTTACTGTGAAAGCATTATGCCCTCAGGTGAGGATTGTGACGAGAAAAAAATGGAAAAATACAACAAAAGCGCAGGTTTAACTGCAACAATCATCATCTAGATACAGACAAGACAATCACCATTAGAGTACAAGCAAAGTATTCATCATCTGAATACAAGCAAACATTAATCTAAAGATATAATAAGCCGCGCACAATCACGCAATACAAACAAGTGGTATAAATACAATACATAGGATAGATGCCCAGATACAACACTATAGTATATGTTTTTAGGAAAATAATATAAGAGTGAGTAACTATAGCCAAAGGCTCACACCTTGCCTCATTAACAACCACATAAGCCACAGTCGCTATCACAAGCAAGAGTTGAATCCACTTGGTCATCCTCACCATTTGGCATAGGTACCTCATCTCCAACCCCCATATGGAGTCCTACAAACTCCACCTCTAACTGTCTGATACGCTCACGATAAGACTCCTGCTATCTTTCCAACTCCTAGTTGGCAATAATGTGCTAAGTCTGCATAAAATGAATATAACAATCATGCATTCATACATACATATAAGCATGAGCATTTGTATAAAATAGGTACAATAAGTAATCAATAAAAGAGGACATACACTCTATGCATTAGTCAACTCCACAAAGTAATGCTAAGCACTCGCCATGCTAGCATACTAAAGTTGGGTTGTGTAACACAAGCACCTATAAGATGAAACAAATAATACAAGGAAGTTAAAAAACATAAAAAAATATAGCAAGGAAGCCTAAAGCAAAACCATGTAACTAACATAAGTAGTTTCAGGAGGCGCAACGTCCATCAGAGATGCACCAGGCATAGATAGAGGATAGTGCACCCCAATTCCTATAATCGTCACCCCTGACAACCTCAGGACCATCAAACTTCAATAGCGTGAGTTATCGCCTCAGTCCTAGGAGTATCCTCCTCTTTCATCAACACGAGAAGAACCTGATCTCTTTCGATGAGACCTCTAACATTGCAGAAAAATTCTCAAAACTCATCCTCCAAAATGTTCACTGAAGGCACCCTAACCTCAGCCAAAGCAAGTGCATCATCTTCAAGCTCTCAACCCAAACATGTCACTATGGGGAGCAAAAGAGACTCTCCTCATGTGTGGCCCATCCCACTAATGATGGACTCACTGACCTAGATACCAAGTCTTATCAATAGGACCAGTCAACAATATCGTCCAGCGTGTCAATTGCTAGGCTGCTACCATCTCTGATGACTAACTAGCATTCTTCAACTACCAGCAAGTACAAATCTACTCAAAAGCCGAATAATGAGTGAAAGATCACCAAAGGACCAAAATTCAAAAGCCTAAAGTATTCAATATACATGATCAAAAGTCAGTTTTTTCAAATACTCTCTTGCCTCTGAAGGACTCTATCAAATTAGAAGTATTCTGGATCCATCAAGGGAAACGAGGAAAGCCATCCTCGGACAAGTGCCTAACAGTAGGACAAGGAAGAATCCCTAACTCATATTCTTAAATCTATCAAAGGAGAAGTGTTAGTAGACCCAAACCAGTACAAACAGTCGACCATTAACCAAAAGAAAACTATATTCACATCAACCATGAACATGCAGCCGCATATCCTCAAAGCCCCTCTACAAGCCGTATCCAAACTAGAATACATGTAATATAAGGCAGCAGTACCCCAGTTGTATCTCGTCAACGCACCGAGATCCTTTAACATATGCAATAACCACCAACGACTGGTGCTTGAAGGGTTTAAAAAGACGATAACACTCAGCAGATAAAAATAAAAAGCATCAAGCCAACTACTCCGAAGTAATGTCCCGAATCTTATACTTCAACCTGACATCAGGAATGAACTCAGTGTAGCCAGTAAGAGAAGCACAACCATCATTCATTGTAACAGTGACTCCAAATAGCTCCAAAGTCCACTTATTCCTCTTAGTAATGGAACTGTATGCAACATTACTAAAGGGAACTAGATCCTAAGAAAAACTTAATTTAGTAATAGTAGTGAAATCTAGTGAGGTGATAACCATCTCCCCAATCAGTAAATGAAAAGTATGGGTAGTGTCCATCCACCGCTCGATAAGTGCAAACATTGCAGCCTGACTTGACACATATAAACTACAAGTAAGGGTAGAAATAATCCCATCGAAACCTCTCCCAGCCACCAAGCGCTTCACATATGTTGGGAGACCCTAATAAAATTGATTGACTTTATTGATGCTACCAGACAGCACCGAGATAAATTTATGAGACTATAATGAACATGATAGAAATTTTATATACATATCATTCATCAAAATCTCATAAATTCCTTTTCATTTTTTGTAGGAATAAACCTAACAATAATGTCAACAAGACGACATCACCAAAATGAGGAGCATCGATAATAAATTGTCGAGGAAATCAGATGTCACCCTACAACAAAAACAAAATAGACAGCAACAGCCAAAGCCTAATAGTACAAGTAAGGGCTTAATATATAGCAAAGGCTAGATGGATACATAAAACAACTAGAGCTACACGAAGCAAGGGCTAGAAAGATGCAATAAATGTTTGACAGCTAAAACCACACAAGCAAGAGCTATATATTGACGACAAAGAGCTACACTAAAACACAACAAGAATAGAATAAAATAAACAAGAACTATAAATGAGAACTAAAACTATGGAAAGCTACTATAAATATAACTACAATCATAAGAACATAGCAAAGACAGTAATTAGCAATCATAAAAGCAACATCAACAAAAATAAAAAGCATAAAAAAGCAAGAGCAATAAAAATAGAACTAACCATGTGCTGATGAGTAGTCTGTAAACAACAGGGTTTAACACACGTCCAAGTATTTGGCAAATAACATTGTTTAAGTTCAGGACTCTAGGGAACATATTAATAGCTATCAGAAAGATAACGCATAGAGATGAGGAGTCGCCACCTAGGGTAATAACTAGGAGAATGTGTGAGTGGTGATAACTCAAGTTCTTTAAAAAAGAATTAGCACCACACTGAGAGGATTCTAGGCACAGAATACATCAAACAACTAGAGCTACACGAAGCAAGGGCTTAACATATAGCAAGGGCTAGATAGATGCAACAAATGTTTGACAGTTAAAACCACACAAGCAAAATCTAGATACTAATAACAAAGAGATACACTACAACACTACAAGATCAAAGTAAAATAAATAAGAACTATAAAAGAGAACTACAACTACAAAAGCTACTACAATTACAACTATGATCAGAAGAATATGTCAAAGATAGTAATTTCAGTAATCAAGGAAGCAACATCAATAAAAATAAAAAGCAGAAAAAAGCAAGAGCAGTAAAAACAGAACTGACCATACGATGATGAGTAGTCTGTAGACGACGAGGTTTAGTGCACGTCTAAATATTTGGTAACCATGACACTGTTTGAGTTCAGGACTTTAGGGAACACACTAACTGCTATCACAAAGATAGGGTATGGAGATGAGGAGTCACCACCTAGGGTAATAACTGGAACAATGTGAGAGTAGTAGTAACTCGATTCTCTAAAAGAGTGTTAGCACCAGAGCGAGAGGATTCTAGATACGAAATACTAACTTCTTTTAGTCTCGTGTTCGTTTAGAATTAGTTTAAGAATTACTATCTTATTTCCTATTTACATGCAATTTCATATTAAACCCTTATTTACAATCAGCTCTATGGCAACTAATCTCATGAAAAGCATACAAACACTGCATTCATTCAAGCATGCAACTCTTAAATTGGTCTAATCTACATTGATTTTTAATTAAATAGGCTAAATCTACATGTTATTATTTTACAAGTGACCCTAAAAGCTAATGGGCCTAATTTCTATTTAGTTATAATTTAATGAGCCTAAGTCTGTTTATTTTAATTTTAAAAGTGGGCCTAAATCTACAATTTTTATAAAAGAATTTCATTATTGAGCTCAATTCTATATGTTTTAATTATAAATGAGCCTAATTCTATAATTTATGGAAATTTGGCTTTAATTAATGGGCTAAATCTAAATTAATCAAATTAAACTTAAGTGGCCCTAAACTATTTCTAGCCTAAATCTAATTAATTATGGACCTAAAATTTATTTTATTAAATTAAACCTAGAATTAATTAAACTATAAACCTCTTAAATTAATTGGGTTAATTAAAAGATGGACCTAAATTCCTAATTAAATTAATGATCTAATAAAATAAATATTTGCCTATTAATTAATTGCTAACTTGAAATTAATTAAATAACAAAAATGGGCCAAAAATAATAAATCAAATAAATAAAAGCCCAAAAGTAAACAAATAAAAAGCCAAAAAAATTAAATAAATAAATAAAAGCCCTAATCTACTGTTTTCCTAATTCTAATCAATTTTATAGGAAACCTTAATTAAAATCTAAACAACATTAATTTTAATTGAATTATCAAGTGAAACCTAATTACTAACCAATTTTAATAAAGAAAATATAAAAGTAAATTTTCTACTATTCCCACTATCAGAGCTATTACATTATCCACATGAATTAAAATTAA